>VZSE01000213.1:2303938-2341712 GCA_013398275.1 Promerops cafer
TTTTTTTTTTTTTTTTTTTTTTAGTGAGGTTATTTTTTCTCGAAGTGTTTCTCAAGCAACATCTTTTACATAAGGAAATGGGCAGGTGGGCACAGGTGTTTCTTTGTGGCTTGCTCGTAACTGAAACTCCTATTTTTGAAACATTCTGAAAAGCAGAAAGGAATTGAAAATGGTAACACATTTGCTCAAATGTAGTGAGGCACTACTCTGATTCTGAACCTGATGAATTGGGTGTCTTTCACTTAATGGCTACCAACATAACTTTTGGCTGAACACTTCTGAAAGCTCAGTGCCACTTTCTGTTCACTTAGGTAGGGAAAGCCAACATATAAAGATAAACAAGATTTCTGCTCGTACATAAAAGTGTTGACTTCTTCCAGTCCACTGATTTGTAAAAGGGGTGTACAAACAGCTGTCTTTGGATGGGTCTGAAGTTTGAGTTCAAAAAGTACTTGAAAGTTGTTTAGCACTTAGACCTTGAATTAAGACTATTGATAACTTCAGGGTAGCCTGAAGTTTAAGGTGCATGGGTTCTTCTTAGTTTCTTAAATCATGAAAAGGACTGAATATTTGAAAAAATAACTGCCTGGAACAATACTGAAAAATCCCCACCCTGTATTAAAAAAAATTGCAAGACTCTCAAAAGTGACATCAAAGGCAGGGAACAGTTTTAAAACGTTAGAAGCTCTGCCATTCTCTCAGACAACAAAATTAGATATTGTCATACTGTTTAGAGTTTTGATTTAGGTATCCCTCCACCCCCAAACAGTCCTATTTGCAAACAGATGCATCTACTCAAAATAAAATTTTGAATATATGAACAGTGCTACTCCTCTTGAGGAGAATTGTTCCTGAATACCAATTCAAAACAGTCAGTATGGGCTGATATATTTTTAAAAGTTGGGGGTTTTCTGTTGGACAGGAAATAAATCAGCTTAGGTGTAAATTTAAACTCTTACATCTGATTAAATTGCATTTTGTTCTGATTTACTGGGTGCCTGAGTCTCTTCCACCACCCAAATCATAACGTGCCATAATAGTCCCTCAAAATCAAGAAAGACAATAGCAAGAGAGTATAGGAAAATTTCCCAGTGAGGAACTGTTCTGAATATTCTGATTCAAAACCACTTTTTTTGTCATTATGACAGTATTCAAGTGAGTTCTCTGATTGCTTCCTTCAGCGTTTGAAGAAACTCAGATGTATTGTTTATTCCTTTGATTTGGAAGGATCTCAGTTAAGAAGCTTTCAAGGGAGCTCTCTGCAGAACTGTTAGAATTGTTTCTGAAGCACTGTAAGGGGTAGGTGGGGGCAGTTACACTGAAAACCCTGCTTTTGGAATTTGCTGAAAAACAGCAGCACAGATGTTTCTGTTTATAAAAAGCCAACTGCTACTATTATTTTGATATTGATCCTGATTTGAAGAAAATGCCAGAACAGTCAAGATCAGAAATTGGATCTTCAATATTGGAAGTACGAGAACAATCACTTATTCAGGACCAAAAAGATGATGAAAGGTTGTGCATGAAATTGCTTGTATTGCTCTCCTTGATTGAGCCTTTAGTGAGGGCTTTCCAGCATGCAACTTTTGGAGTGTAAAGCTACAGAGATTATTTATCTTCACTGTCCATAGGATGGAGTGATGAGCTTCTCAGGTTTAAAACCTACATTGAGGAAAAAGTCTTTCCAAATTCATATACTGTTTTCAGTAGATACTTTGTTCTTAGTCTATGCTGCCTTTTTTTTTTTTTTTGATACAAATATGTAAGCAATAATAAATTATTAATCTGAAATCACTGTGTGACTGTTCCCAGCAGAAATTGTACACAGTTAATTGTATGCTTGATGGTAACACAGGGGGAGACTGTCTCAGAATTCTTCTTTAATTAAAATTACATAGAATTACAGAGCACCAACTGTGAACAGCAATGAAATGTTGGTAGCACTGGCCTGTATATCTGGAAAATAATATTGGAATATTTAGAAAAGAATGAGTGTCCTTTATCTGAGAAAGGAAGCACATATTCATGAATAAAATCTCATATATAAGGAAGTTATCCTTTGAGTAATTTTTGCCTCTACAATACTGTTATTTTCTACTACTAATATCCTTGTAAAGATTACAGATCAGATAGATAAGGGAATGCCAGTTTTCAGCTCTGCCTCTGTGCCATGTCAGAGCAAATGACATGCAGAATGAATTTTCCTCATACTGCTTTGCCAAAGTCATCAGTCATAAGAGGAATCTCTCCTACGAAGGAAAAACCTGTGCATCTGAGTGTCTGGTGCTGGGGACATCCATCAGGGCATGCAGCACTCAGCTCAGGCTGGTGGGGTTTGGGCTATGGATTATACAAACCTCTGGAGCTCTTCATGGGAAAAAGAAAGATCACTGCATTTTGGTCAGAGGTTTCAATCCAATATCAATTGCAGTCTACAGCCAGGAATATTTGAGACGTGCAAATATTCAGCTGGGAGTGTGTTGTTTAAGTACATATGTTATTATCATATTAAATGATAAGATCAAAGGAAGAGAGCAAAAAAATCAGACTGTAAGCAAGAATCAATTCCTACATTAAAATGTTCCTCCATGAAAATCCTCATCCTTTAAAACTAAACTGGGGGAAGAATTAAGATACTCTGTGAGGAGAACACTTTTGTGTATTGGTACAAAAGTGGCAGAAAGATGCCAAAAGTGATTATTGAAGTTAAGTGTCCAACTCAATGAAGTAAATAATTGATATTTTTGATACTCAGGTACTTTTGAAAACCTGACCATAAATGATACACCTTTCATTTTTTCCTACAGACTGGTGTCAGTCCTTTTTATGCACGTGCTGGAGTGATCTCAGGACATTGTAGTTGCATTTTCATATGCAGATTAATACTTATTCATGGATGCAGATTAATAGTTATTTGTGTTTGTAGCTCATTTTGAACCTGAAGACTTTAGGTGTAAATGTGGCATTTCTGACAAGGGTAGATTTATGGACTGCTTCAATTTAGTTGTGTTCTGCACTTTTGTTGCTCTTTATTAAGTGTTGCTTTAATTAAAAACAGTCACAGTCATCTTTTCAAAGACATATGCAAGGATAGCACTGTTAAAAATCCTTCTCAAATTCAACTCAGTTCTAGTTTCAGTCATACAGAAGCTCATTTTTGAGAGCTGTGATTTGTTTGGCTTTAAATTACTGGCTCATAAAACATCTAAGTAGATCTTACTGTACAGCAGAGAATAATCTTATTTATATTACATATACATTAACTTTCTTGTAATTATTTCTATTATTGCTTCTCTTCTGTACCTTTCTAATATTTGTTGCATCTACTTTTTATGTCTCATCTTAATTGTGGTACAGACAATTTAGGAATAGGGATGACTGGTATTCTATGTTTGTTACATTACACAACAGGGAACCAGGTCTGACTGTGAATATCAGTCACAATTGTCATATATAACAAAACATAATTATAGCTTCAGTCATTCAAAACTGCTGTGAATTGGCCACGTGACTTAACGAGCATAATTTGCAGGGAACAACCAAAATGGGGAAGGAAAAAAAAGCCTACCTTGAGACAACTTCACACAAAAAGATAATTAGTTTAGCACCAATGTCAGAAGCATTGCTTTTCTAGACAGCATAAAAAATTGTGACAGCTTGGTGCAGATTGTTAAGTAAATCTTGGGTTTTGAACATGAAACAGCACTAAAACAGTGGAAAACTTTTAGATTGTTTAGTCCAAAACCAGTGTGTGCCCTCCACAGAGTGTTATGTGGATATGTGGATATGTGTGTAACTCTTCCATAAGCTTTTGTAGAAAATATTTAAGTAGAGCATGGTACCAATCATTGCTACTCTTCATAATTTTAAAGCCTTTTAACAGCATTTCACCTTTCAGTCTGAATCCATCAGATGCTTTATAGATGCACTACCATTTAATAAACTAGTGCACTTAGTCCTAATGTGTAAACATCCATTAATGCCACGTTCTAAAAATGAGATATAAAACTAGATGTCCTGAGACTATTAAAGTAACTATTGAGCTTCTGTGAGGAGTTTCAGATATGTTTTCTATTTTAAAATACAGCCTGCATCCATCAGGCTTCAGACAAATAGAATTCTCTCCCTTTGTTTGTTTTCCTATCTGTCAGACCAGGGGATGATTTTGTGCACTCTCAAACCCTTAACTACCTTCACCTGAAAATTATTTGAGATCCTGATGGAGGACTATATGAATGTTATCCTAGCATGAAAAAGGCCAAAGCTTTTACAGGTAAACATCTGGAGCAGATTCCCATTAGAGTAGGACCTCAATAGCCAGGTAGGCAGTCATTTTAAATTATTAAAGGATGATGGTTAGAAATGCAAAAGCTGACAGACTCTTCACTGTACAAGCAATGCTTGGCAGTGCTGAAAGTAAAATGAAGCCCTAAAGAGGTACTTAAATTAAAGGTCTGTCAGAATTTTATCATGCATGTTTTCAAGTATTAATAACATCACCACAAAGATTTGACACAATTTGAACTGTCTGTGTGTAAAAGGGAAAATATAATCAGCACAATTTAATGTGCAAGTGGCATTGGAAGCTGTACTTTGGAGAGGAAATCACGGAGCTAACATGGATGGGTGACAGGAGGAGCAGGAATCATGAATTTGGCTACGTGCATCAGTCAACAAGCTGACCCAAAGTGGTCAGATCTGTGCTACCCCAGCCTGGCTGGCTCTCATTGAAGGCTATAATTAAGGCTGGAGCATGTGGTTGCTTTGCAGGGCAGACAAATGAGTTCTGCTGTTTGCTGATCTCCCAAGTCTGAAAACGCGCAACCAGTGGCAGGCAGAAAGGGTGCTGCTCCCCCCTTTCTCACCGTGACAGCTGGAGGCAGATGAGATGCCAAACTTGGCATCCCAGTGTATTTTAGTACCAGTGGGGTGATGGGGGGGTTTGGAGAGCCTCAACTCTGCAGTGTGCTCCCTTGCACCATGGCACTACAGTCTGTTAAGCATAAGAAGGGATTTGAAGATGAATTCTGCATGGTTAGCAACTTCAAATTTGAGTGGATTTTTGGCTTTTCTGATTTAAAATATGCTCTGGACCAAGAACTTCCTTCTGTCACTGAAGTCCAACAGCCCATACAAGACAGAGCACCAGACTAAATTATCAGAATCATCACAGTTACAGCCTGTGAGCAAACAGAGCATCTGTTCCTAATCTCTCTCCTTTTCCACAGGAGAAATTGGAAGGCAGGAGGGAAGACCAGAAGCATCTATCAACTACAGTGCAGACCCCACTTCTGAGGCATGTACTCTCAGCAACAGACATGGTGTCTGCATTCCTCAGACTTAGCATCTGTATTCTTCCTTTCTAAAAATGGAATAGCAGCACTCCTGTATTGCAGAGGGATGCTGTGAGGCTGAATCCATTAAAAACTGAGAGATGCTCAAACAGCACTGGGGACTAAATAAGGATTTAAGATTTACAGATTGATGTGCCAGGCAAGGTGTGTATGATAGAGCAGTGGATGAGAATTCATTCGTGAGCAATCCTTCGTGGATATTTCATACAACACTGACTACTCAGAAGTCCAGTTCTGATCCCAGAGCACACTGGCTGGTTAATGATTTGTGTTGTCATATTTTAGGTCATGCTTAGGATTTTAGTGGATGGAAACTAAGGGTGCAGAAGAGTCACTGATTTTTGCAATTTATTAAATTTTTGCCAAATTAAAGTTAAATTAAACCAAAATTAAGACTAAGACAAGACAATGAGAGTAAAATATTTAACTTTTTAAAACTAAGCCTTGTTTCCAGGCTGGGGAAGGTACACTTTGTGTAACTGCTGAGCAATTTGAATGTAAATCTTGCATCTACACTAGATATTGCATACCTGCAGGTCAGCAAATGGGCAAATCCACCACTGCCATAAAGAGGGAAAGCCCCAGTGCTCACTGGCTGCAAATACTTTTGCCACTCTTGTTTTCGGTGCCTGCTCAATTTGTTCAATATTTACTGAAAACAGGTAAGCAATAGAAGTGTAGGAATGAAAGGGTTAAACAGTAAGAATAATGCATCCAGACTGGGGAAAAAAGGCATTTATATTATTTCTGACTTACCACACTCATAGATTTTGAAAACACCTTCATTTTTTAAACAGCAAATTTGCAGATCATTAGCTGGTAATGTGCACTACTGCCTTTGGGTCTTTTGAAAACAAAAATGAAAAATGATCTAATTAAGCCTGGTCTACTGGTTGCAGCACATACCAGAGATCCAAGTTTGAATACTGACTCCAGTGCTTGTGCTGGCAAGGTCTGGACCACTATACTGTGGTAGTGGCATGCAGCAGCTGATGGGAGTAGGATTATTGAACAGTGATTTAAAATGAAATCTTCTAATCAAACTCAGATATTTGGGTGGCACAACACAAAATGTTCTCCAGATGTTTGCTACAAGAAGCTGCTATGGAAGATCTTGCTTCAGAAGGATATAATACAATAAATAGACAGGAGATCTACGGATTTTTTGATGTAGAGACCATCCTGGGCATTTTAAAATTGCTGGGCCTTGTTTATATAACGTGGATTCTGTGGATATCTGATAGCAGTTGTTTTGCACCATGTACAGCCCAGTCTCCCTAATGCTCCAATTTCATCACTCATCCAGTTTAGCATTTATTTTATTTTTTCCACAGCTCTTTGCTTGAAGGATTTCACACTGCCTAAAATCTACCATACTACAAAAAAGTGAAGGCTTTGAAGGACAGGTTAGCAGAAAACTAGCCAGCTAAGGTGACCTTTTGCTTGGCCTCTCTCCTGCTACTCACACCCAAATACATACACATAAGTTTGTGAACTCTTAACTTCTGCACATGCAACAAGTGCTAGAGTGTCAATACAGAAGAGCAGGTTCACAAAAATGCAGGACATCTGATCCTGCTCCTCCACTGGGAAATGCAGGGTCTCAGCTTCTATCACTTCTATCAACCCAGCAGACATCCTAGCAGTCTTGAGTGTCTAGTGATCATAAAAATTTAAATTTTCCCTGTCTCTCGGAAGCAGTAAAAGTCTAATTACTGCCTGCACTCTTCTATTGGCATGGAAAGGAGAACAAAACTGTCACTTGTACGCCAGAGAAAATTAATCCCAGTCCTATAAATTAGAGAGATTTATTAGTGTTGTAAATGTGCTTCTTCCCCTCTAGTTTGGCTGCTGTGTTCTTACAGCCCTTCTTGTCTCTCCTGCAATTGTCAGAGCAGGAGACAGGTTTTCCCTGACATGGACACTTGTTCTCAGCAAACTGAGGTCCCTCCTCTCATCTGAGCCTACCTTCTAAAGCACTTTCTGACAGCACTCTCTGCTGAATTTCAGTAAACTGAGGAGTCTCTCTTAAGTCTGCCTAAGCAGAGAAGGACTCAACAAACCTGATGTCATTAGCATCTGTCTTGGCAATTATACAGCAGTTTAGGAGAGCGATTAAGGCCCACTGGGTGAATAGCCCAAATTTCAAATGGTTTCTTAAAACATATTGTTAAAACAAGACAGAGGAATTTTTGTAATGGCTAATTCACTATCACGGATTTTTGAGATTTCATAAGAAGGTCCCTTGCAATATTCTGTCATGGACTCAATGTGAAAATGTCCTGACTTCATAAAGCTAGGAGGATCTGAATTGTCATAATTAGCTCTGAGTAACATGTGGCCTGATTTCAGCTGGAATAGAGTTAATTGGTGCAATAAGGGTGAGAATAATGTTGATAACACACTGATTTTTCAGTTGTTGCTGAGCAGTGCTCTCACTAAGGCAAGGACTTCTTAGCTCCTCACCCTCCCAGCATGGGGGGACATGAAAGGTTGGGAGGGGACAGAGCCAGGGCAGCTGAGCCCAACAGGCCAAAGGGATATTCCAGATATTCCATATCCTATGGCATCATGCTCAGCATGTAACCTGGGGGGAAGCTGGCTGGGGGTCACTGCTCAGGAGCTGCTGAGCCTCTTAGCCAGGGGCCATGAGCAGTTGCTCTGTACACCACGTGTTTGGCATATCCTCATTGTTTTATCACGATTACTGCTATTATTTCATTTCATTTCTGTCATATTAAACTGTCTTTATCTCAGTTAATAATTTTACTGTTATATTTCCCTCCCCAGTTCTCTCCCCCAGGGAGGAGTAAGTGACTGGGTCTGTGCTGTTGAGCTGCCTGCTGGCTTAAACCACCACAGGAGAGCTTTCAAAGGAGATTTCCAGTTTATCAAAATCATCAAATCTTGCAAATTTTGGCCCAGCTGGTGGGCTTTTGTTCATATGCTTAACATACAGATCTAGTAGAGGATCATAAATCAGTCATAAATTTGTGACAAAATCTGTGTTCAATGATTGGGTAAGAAGTTAAATGCTCAAATTTGCCTTCCTTAATCTTTTCTGAAAAGACTGCGTGCTTCTGTTTATGTCAAGTAGTTGATGTTCTGTGTGATGAAACACTCCTTAATTAAGAGCTTTTCAGTCTACAAGTTTCATCTCAGTACCTGGCCAACTTCCCCCTGCCACCCCCATATTAAGAGAGAAGCAAGCAACAATTCTACCAGTAAGGTAATTTTTTTTTACTCATTGACCATAAACCATACGAAGTGTGTGTTTAAGATTCAGAACTCTGAAGCACATCTACTTGAAGGGATGAGACTGCTCAGGAAAAGAGCCCCTTGTTACCATTTTCATAGCCCTGAAAAAATACCAAATCTGCATAGCTTCATGATCAACAGACGTAATTTATGAACAGAATAATATGCTTGACATTTCAAACTTTTGATTTTACTTGGTAATAGGGTTTTCTAAGGGTCAGCTCAAGTAGATCAGCATCTCTGTATGCTTGCAGAAAACAGAGGAGACTGGGTTGTTTTAATTTTACTTTAGCTCCACGGAGCTTCACCAACAGGCAATGCTGCCTCCCTTCTGGAGGGAGGTGGGGTAGACTTTAATTTATTTACGTTTTTTCATGGTAGCATAAATGCGAATGGGTTGGCATTTGGGGAAATTCAGTTGCTTAAGAGACACTTTTAAAGAATTTTCTGAATTTTTCCTTTTTATAAACACAACATTTTCTATGTTTATCAAACTGAGATCAGTCAGTGAAAAAAAAGAAACATCTTTCTACTTGGTGAAATACATAGGGTTAGAAAACATGCAAAAAGGTGTACAGAGAAACTTTAAAAGAGTGTTAGTTTAAATAGTATGGACAAAATTCAGTCAAAAGGTGGGATGCAACATATCAAAAGTCCATTTCAAGAAAACAAAAACCCTCCTTTTTAATCATTGTTACTGTTTTGTATCAAAATGTAGAACTTAACAACATTCTTTCTTTTAAAAAATTAAAAATATATATGTATAACAACAAGCAAGAAGACAAAACACATCAAAAATGGGAATTAAAAAAACAAAAAAACTCTTCAAAAGAAGACAAGAAGTCAAAAAAAGAGGGGAGAAAAAAGATTTTCAGGGATCCTTGTCATGCAAATCAGTTTGGCGGCAAAAAATACCTTCATCTTCAGCACCGTCATTATCACCTAAATCATCTGTCTGTTTCTTTGTAAGGGGACCTAGGATTAAGAACGGAGAAAATGGAGGAAAAAAGACAATTCAAGAATATACAAGACTGAGGAAAAAAACAGTGAATATTAAATTCCCACGGACGTCTCAAGAAAAACATTTTCAGGGAGGGAAATCTTAGCTTATAACAACCCATTTTTCATTAAGTTTTTCAAACATTACAGCAAAAGCTTCCCTAGGGGGTATGGCTTTTAGAAACATCTAGCACAAGAATTAGAGAGTGTCCAGTGCTTCATTGTTTTTAAATGAAGAATCAAAGTTTGTTTACTAAAAGCATACCCCGCCATAGACTGTATTTATCCACTTCATTTAATTGTTTTTTTCCTGTTGCTGTTATTAGGAATAGTGGAGACAAGAACTGCCAAATTACCTCTTGAATTTGATGCATAAGGTGGTTAATAAAAGCCTTGACAGTTGGTTAAAACAATATTTTCTGTCAAATGCTAATTCACGTTTCTAAATTCAACCATTTAAGCTCATGCTTTATACAAAGATAAGCACGGGTTTCATTTTTGTGGGTTTTTGACACATTCATCACATTCTCCTTTAAATAGAACTGTAGATATTCTTGAAACCTTTGACTACCTGCTGAGATACTTGTAAAGAAACATGAAAATCCATATGTAAACCAGAAACAAGAGTGAAATCCCAGACCAACTGAAGACAATGACTTTTGCCATTGATTTCAATGGGGCCAGAGTTTCATGCAAAAAGTTGTATTGAATTGAAATTTTAGCTTGGGCAAGGCAATCAGGTTCATAATTCCTTATCTCCATAAAAGGATGATGAGACAAAATTCCTTTATGCCCAACACCTGTATTATTAACAAGTATTCATAGATTTATCATGTTTTCCAATGGGAAAAATGCCCACTCCTTTACTGAGTAATAAAAATGTACAGCAGAAGGAAAGTCAAAGGCCACTCTGAAAGTATTTCCATGTCATATATTTTACACACTTACGCACAAACAAAAGACAGTTGGAACTCAGCATTATCTTTCCTTTTTTTTCAGAGCTCTCTCATTTCCATGACATTCTGTAATTTGCATGCGAAAAAGCAATCAGTAGGAACACAGGGCTAAGTAACAAAAAAAGAAAAAGCCAGCCAAGCACAGAGTAGAAAACAAGAATTTCCTCATGCATAAAATAGCAATAGACAAAAACAACAACAAAAAAAGAGATGAACAGTATGTGTTGATATTTGCAGTAGATGTAGGCAAGAGACATGCATTAAATCTCAGCACTGTGGAGTATTAAAACATTTGTATTTAAAAAGCTCTCTGTTATTTTACAGGATATTAGACATTCAGCATTAAACTTGTCATTTATAGGCAAAATACCATGTATTTGAGTGATGCATTTTTTTAAAAAGAAATCATAAAATGTTTTTACCAGGTGCATGGATTTAAGAAACAGAAAGAAAACCATGAAGTACCATGAAACTTTAACTGTGAATGTAGGAACTGGACCATATTATTGAAAACCAAAACTCAATACCTTAATTCCTGCATCAGTCAGGAGTATAGTTTTTAACTCATTCTAAATACAGAACACTAGAATTATACATCATAAATAAAACACAAGAATTTTTATAATCACACCTGTAGCAATCACTCTGTTCAGCTGAAAGCCTCGGTGATAGGAGTTTTTCCTATTACAAGCCATAGATATGATCATTGCAATATTTGGTATCTGGATAATGTGACCTGATCCAAACACAAACATTCAAATATCTCTCTGCCCAGCATTTTCATACCATAACAACTTTACTTCTAAAAGAATAAAATCAGAAAATAAAAACTCTATGCAAAGAATGACAATAATTTCGTGATGGGTTTTCAGCATAGGGAACAGCAAGAGTGAATTTAAGAGTGGTAAGAGCTGTGTACTGAAGAATGGAGATCCAGACACAGGCAAGGATATATATATTTATACACACACACATGTTCTTAATAGCTTCTTATATTTTAAATTTTAAAAGTCACCAGAAAGGGACAAAGTGGCATCTGGAAAAGCAAACAATACACATTTCTCCAAATAACTTTCGTAGAGATGGGCAATTAATTTTCTAGATGAAACCAAGACAATGTATGTTACATTTTCTTCAATACCTGGCCTTTGGCAGGTATTTTGTGTAGATCATGGTTCCAGATCTCAACTTCAATTACAAAGTGCATCAACCATCTCAACGTAAATGTCTGGTCTCATAACATTTCTGATTTTACAATATGGTAAAGCATGACTGGGGCTAGCTTTAAAAATAACCTGTATAATTTTCATGTTTATGCAGTTCTGACATTCTCTGAAAAATATTTTTAAAAAAACTAGACCATCTTCCTTAATATCATAGAATTGTTTAGATGGGAAAAGACCCTTAAGATCTGGCCCAGGCATTAACCCAGCCAAGGCGACCACCAAGCCATGTCCCCAGGAGCCACACTCACACATCTTTTAAATACCTCCAGGGATGGTGACTCAACCATTTCCCTGGGCAGCCTGTTCCAGTGCTTGACAATTCCTTTTTGCAAAGGGGCTGACCTATTTTTAAGTTGTCATAAATTAAACATGTTTTTTAATATAGCCATGGATCTGTTTCACAAGGGCTCTGCTCGCCACATCCCCCAGGCAGGAGGACTCGTCCCTGTGGAGACACGTGGCAGAGCCACCAGGATCTCACAGTGCCTGAGAAACAGATGAGAGACTATTTCTCCCACAAGTTCACTCCAGTCTGCAAATATAATGGACAACATTTATTACATCTTCAGAGAGATTTTCTGCTCCCTGGAACTATAATGCTCTGAGTCCAAGAAATCAAAGCAGAGTTTGGCCCTCACGTAGCAGGCATGAACCTCCTTACGTTTTATCTAAACACACAGGGGTGCTGTGAAGTTTAATTTGTATTTTTTAATTGCTGGGCAACCCCTAAAAGAAGTGCCAGCTCAAGACCAACTGTGCACAGGTCTGTCTAAAAGGGCAACATCAAGGGGTTCAGCTGGAGCACTCAGAGAGGAGGCAGAGCTCTGTTATCATCTCTGCTGCCTGTTTCACGTACAGATGCTGAAGACACTTCGTGCAGTCATGAAAGGGGTATTAAGAGAAGCTCTGGATTAGAATTCCACCCCTTTCAGCAATAACTCTCATTCTCAAATCAGTAAGAAATGGCTTTTGCTTCTGATTCTCCAGATAACTGATTACCCTGACTAACAGCCTCGCCATGTCTGGATGATCATAAAGAAAGATTGATGTTTTGAGTCCTCACACAGGAAAACACGCTGAAATCACAAGCAGATAAACAGAATAAAATCTTATGGCAGGAACCTACAAAATGTAGCAGCAACAGCCTTTTTAAGTAACAATAAATCAGAACTAAAATTGCTTAGTAGGTGTATAATTTTTAGATATTTTCTTCAGCTTTCAGTTAATACTCTACAGATAGTTTATGATTTTCTAAATTAAATGTATCCCTCAACTAGGTTTATTTCTTTAGCAGTGAATGTTCATTCAATATATGATTTTTTAGGGTTCTTCCATCATTTTAATATTCTTTTCAGGTAACAGAAACTAATTTTAAGGATATTGATACTAAGACATAATGGACTAGGAGCCAATGAAACAAAAAGGAAGATTTTACAACTGTGATTGCCAGAAGTCTTTTGTTCCCAGTTACTTTTCACTGTTGTTCTACTGTAGCCTTCTCTTCACTTTTTCTGAAGGCCCAAGTAATTTTACTTTTTGAGCATTTCACTTTCAAAAATGGGCATCCATTATATAAAAAAAAGGATTTTACTATCTTTTACTCACAAGCCTTCAAACAGATAATTCTGCCTTACTGTGCCAGCCTAAATTTTAGCTAAAGTTTATGTAATAAATATTAAATATCAACAAAGTAATCAGGTACCATAACTAATGGGGGAAAAAGAGGGTACTAAAGCCTCTAAAATGCTGATGCAAAGATGATTTACTTATCAAAAGGCTCTCTAAGGTTTAGTCTCACTTAGTCTCATGTTGGTGCATACCCATAACTCTCATTAATTCTAATGGGAAACTAGACCCCTAAGTCACTTTAAAAAGGGTGGAAAGTGATTACTGCATTTTATTTTCCTAAAGGCAAGGAACAGTCTCTCTACAAAAGCTAAAGAAACTCTGCATGCAGGAGACTCTCCTAACGAAGCCTATACTCATTTAATTTAAAAATAGTTCTTGCATTATTTAAATTATTATTCAAATATTTATTCTGTTTGTATTGCAATCAATGCTAAGGCACTAACATGATGCATTTTTAGATCTTGATGGTGACTGCAGTGTGCTTGCAGATGCCTTTCCTCTGCCCAAAGTAAGAGAAATACCCACCTCCTGCCCAGTTAGCTAAAGAGTAATTATGCTCTCAGAAATAATTAAATCCAGCCATATTAATTCTGGTTTTTATCATTCCCTTTGATGAAGGACTAAGGTACTTTAGCTCCCAAATACATTAAAGCTGATTATAAATTTCTCTCTTTGTGGGCTTGATTTGGCAGAAATTATCCGTGGCCTTTCGGACCGCAGGAGTGTGGGAGGCACGGAAGCTCTGGATGTCATTAGCTCTTTGGCCTGGGAAAGCTATTCTTCATCAAATAGAGTCATGCTGCAAGTTGACACCATTTTGTAAAACAACAGTGCAAATCCTCTAAACTTAATAAATCAGTGCTGATGTATACAGCCATTGTTCGGGCTAGAATGTTCTCCTTCAGTAATGAGGAAAGTGAGGAAGAAAAAAGGACCTTTTACATTAGGTTAAGTAGGCTCTGTGGATCCAGTGATTTAGAAATCACCATAGCAATAATTATTCTTTGAGGTAAGGTGTCTGCTCGATGGAAAGGGGAAGAGACAAGACTGAGGCTGACTGCTGAAATTATACTTGTAGAAAAATTCACCAAGTGGGTTGTTAACACTGTGGAATGTGATATTGCATATTTATCTTCAAACTTATCTAAGTGCCCCACACTGCTATTGCTATTTCTTCTTCATTAGCCCGTTTCTTAATTAAGCATTGAAAATCTGTGAAGAGAAATTACCTCATCTTTTTAGATCCTACCTTTTGATCCAAATATAAAATAATCAATTCTTTGTTATTTCTACCATCATCTTTGTGCAACAGATTCTCCAACTAAAAAAAACAAACTTGTGTTGAATTATCACTGTCTAGCAGATGTTAGCTGAGGCAAAATAACATGTTGTACCTATCTCCAGTTTTTAATTTAAAAGAAATTAATGAAGTGTTATAATTAACAATCTTCACACCTGAACATTTTCTGTGAAGAAAAATCAAATTCTTATATGTTGAGATTGAAATATAACTCTCTCTATATATGTGCATATATATAAATATAATAGAAGAGAAAGCTACAGCACAATAGTTATCTGATAAATAATTTTATAAAGTAATCTTTCACTTGAAAATTAGAAAGCTCTCAGCAAAAAAAAAAAACCTAGGATTCCTTAGAGAAGATAAATTTGGAAGGTACAAAAGGAAGATGGGTCTAAGAAACACTTAAATTAAAAAAATATCTCTTTCTTTTGTCATACTTTGCTGCAACAGACAAAACAATCTTTTAATTTCTTTTTTCTTTCCCTTTTTACTGTCCTGATTTCAGCACACACTCACTCCTTTCCTTGTTATTCACACACCCCCCACTCATTAAATTCCTTTTATTTCCATATTGCACTTATTTGTAATATTCATACTTATCAGCAGGGCAAAGCCCTGGCCGACTTTGCTTTCTGATGGCAACATTTGCATTCATGTTTTAACAACAAATGATGGCACAAACCTCAGTAGTTTCACATCTCACTACCTGATTTGTGATGACAATCAAGCTCTGTAATTAGAGCTGCAAGTAACTCAAATTTGCATCTGCCAGTGAGTGACAGGTACAAATTGAACCCACAAAAGGGTTGCCAACTTTCTTTGAAAATTTACATATATAAATGCTTTGTCACTAAAGAAGCTATTCTGACACTTCAAGACTAACTCCTGCTGTGCCTTTTATAACAGCATATTGCTGAAGTGTCACACAGAAAGAATATCTAATCCCAAACCTTTTTATTCACAAGATTAATCACACTGGCTGGATCTTTATTTCCCTTAAATCTGAAGGAGTTTCATTACTGCATGCTAGATATCTGTGAATTTAAATAAGATTAGAATCTGGGAATGTAGGGAGAGTTTCACTCTTCCCATTTTAGATGCAGCCTGAAATTCTCTGTGTTCTGAGGCGCAGGCACTCCATGCTCACATGTCCTGGGAGCAGGCCCTTGGTAAAAAAACAACCCTTCAGAACAGGTCAGTGGATGAATGCAATTCCATTTCTGGGGCTTTGGTTCCATGATAGGCCTTGCACGGAGCCGTGCAGCTTTGCAGGGAAAGTGCAGGGGGGTGGGTGAGGGAGGCCCATCCACACTGGGGACGAGGTCAGCCCTGGGATATCCTGGCTGAGCTGCCTGCTAATCCTGACAGGCTTGGGATGAACACACAGCTCGTGTATTGGGTGCATCTAGGTCAGGGGAGAGATAAAAACATGGGAGTTAGTCTACACATCCAAATTTCTGAGACACTCAGACTTTGGCTCCAGCCAGCGGAAAAAAAATATGCTAGAGAGGGGAAAGAGGAGTGGCATTAATTCACTTTTTTTTTTTTCCCCCCAGTGGAAGTAAGGAATGGAACAGACACTCAGGATAAAGGAGTGGGTGTCCATCAGAACTAGACACAAGAAAAAGAATGTTTCAAATGGACCAAGACTCTTCTGGCCAAGGGTGGCACAGAGAAACAGAGCCCATGCCCAGCACTCCAGCTGGAGTGCTCCGGAGGTGAGGGATGGGTGGGTAAGAGATGTGCAAAATGGAAGTTGTAAGCTGTTATATTGTCATTAACATCAGCATTTACAACTCCAGGGCCACCTCATGTACTTATGCCACAAGTTCATACAGATTTTACCATTCTGTCTGCACTCACAATTCATGTTGTTTTACAGGCACTCAGCCTCCAGGGTGACACGCTGCTGTAAGGAATTGAATGCAGCATTGCATGGCTGTGCCACCACCTCAGCTTTGACATCATGAGTCAGTTCTCTCCCTCTACAGGTACTGACTGCAATTCAGACCCTAATGAAGACTTATGGACATGCTGAACTTTAAGCATCTGAGTAAGTTCTCTGAAGTCAACAGGCTAAATCCAATAATATTAAGACAGATTCACTACCATTAACAGAACAGCTCTATTTGCATCTGGGCCAGGAGGTCAGCTCAGGAGTAAAAGATAAACAGACAGGAGCATCCCAAATTTCTAACTTCCCTCCATTATTCTGTGGATAAATCTAATGAACAAATAGAATTTCAATCTCTTGAACATACTACCAAAGCCCTGCAATGAAATTAAATTCTCTTTTTATAAATGCATTGCTTCTTAGTCAGTGTACATACAAATAAAATTCTGCATTCATTTTTCACAGCTCTCATAATCAAATTGCTTCCTAATTTTAAAGAAGATATGAACTTGTTTTAGAATACAAGCTTATAAAAATTGATCATATTTAGCTCATGCGATAGAACTAAAGATTTGTAATATTAAGATTCAAATTTTCAGTTCCCAAAGGAAGATTTACAACTGCCATTAACATATCAACATTGATCTTCACTCTCCCTTGAAGATCTCTCTAGCATTGTTGTAATAAGTGCAAGTCAGGATAAAGTGAGTGCATCCTTTATATAAGGACATACAAAGATGCAGCTGAAAAAGATACCATTAATTTAGGTGAACTGGTAAGGTTTGCTCTTTTTTTTTTTTTCTGCTTCTTGGGGGAATTTGTGTTATCTTGATTCAGACAGGTAGGGTGGGTCATCTACAGCAATAAGCTACACTATGAAAAAGCATTCTCTGCTGTCTCTTGACTTACATACAAAAATAACATTTAAAAAATACATATTATTGCACTTTTATTTCATTGTTGCCTTGTTTTCCCAGCCCAAAACAACAACTGGATAAATAAATTTTCTAATCTTGTTCCCAAATCTCTCTCTCTCTGCAAAGAGAAGATCCCAGAACAGCAGTCTCGACAAGTGAGATCACTTTGAGATTCCTGCACAAGTAATTTCCTTTGCTAGGGACAACCCTGGCTGCTGGAAAAACCTTCCTGGCTAATTCTGCTAACTGCAAGGGCTGGTGTTACAGCAGCTCTGTGGGTTTGTTTATGGCACAGCTGAGCATACAGTCCAGCTCTCTCAAGGCCCAGTTTCACAGCCCAAACAGCAGAGCAAAATTGGTCTTCATGTAACCATGTAATTGAACATTGCAGAGAAAATGAAGTCAATTGTGCATAATATTTTCATACAGAGTTTGGAATGAAATAAGTTCTCCCACCCCTCTTCCCAATGTACTTCATGTCATCTGGTTTCAAGGCACATGCTTGGAGCTCTGTGTAACTCACTGCAAGCTGTGCAGTGTTTTACAATCTAGAAACTCACACTCCTGCAACCACAGACATCAGGAATGACATGCAAGTCTCATTTCTCCACTTCCTGATTGAACCACTATCCTTAAAACGAAACCAGCTACCTCACAGAAGTGAATTTCTTCAGAAAAGTGGAAAAGGGGAGAAGAAACTTGTTTAGTACAGCTGACTGTAGTCCAACCCTGTCCTCACAAATGCTCAGCAGACAGAGGGGCAGGGAGTTTAGAGGTAAAGCTTTTATTGATCACCCTTTCAATGCCCTTGTGCTAACTCTGAATCACTGCATTTCTTGCCACATCTTGAGAAGCATGAAAATCTGCTTCTATAGTGAGAAACCCAGGTGGATGTCGTGCATTCTGAGTCATTCCCAGCAGGTTAAACTAGGCAGAACTGCCCCCTCCCGTTATTAAATGTCAAGGCTTGTCTCCAGCATGGGCCAGAGCTTCCCAATCTAATGCTGATGCTGGTACCTAAGTCACAGGGCTGTTCCTAGTTGGGCTGCTGTGATTTCAAGGGCAGAAATAGCAGTTCTGACATATTTCCTATATTTGCATGTACAGCCATGTTCAAATGCTTTGGAAAACATCCACCTAACACAGTTTCTTCCTGAAAGGTGGAGGTGGAAGGTTTCCTTTTAGTTATATATGGCTAGATAAATATATGTGTACACATATAGACAAGCAGGCTCTCCTATGTGCCTTTTTAACACAGGGATTTCTTCCTACACTTTTGAAGCTCTGAGTAATACTGGAATAGAAATACTTTAAAGAAATCAGTACTGATGCTAATAACCTGGTGTTCAGAACTACAGTTTTTCCATTAACTTGGATCTTAGAAAGAATAAAGATACTTCAAGTCAAATGTTTCTCTGCTATTTGAAGCTTTCAAAGCATCCTTTAAGACCATTTATTTGGACTGTGGTCACCAGCTTTTAGAAACATAATTATATCTGCTCTCATTACCACACCTCTTGACAGAATCAAAGTGCATAGCTCTGAGAAACAGTGATGGGAGAGCTGAGGGGACAGCATTTATGTAAAAGGCTTTCAGAAGGAAAGTGCCTGGCCCCACTTATCTTCTCATATTTACATTCTGTATTTTTAGAAGAGCATAATTTTAGGCTGGAAATCTCAAAACATCTCAGCAATGGAGCAGCCACAAAACCAGAACAGCACAGCCAGCACTTGAAGATTAGTAGGATCAAATACTTGTCATAAGAAAAATCATTCTCATTTTGACATGTTTTCAGTGTTAGCACAGTACCTGTTTTGAAAGTACAGTTGACTTGCTCTGCATGTTATATTAAGGATTCCCAAAAGAATAGAAAAAAAATCCTTATAATGAATGGAGCATGAAAGGAAATCAGCACATCACTTCCAATCTAGCAGAACTCCCAGACAGGCAGTGATACTTGGGACCACATATTTACACAGTTACTGTCGACTCCTCTATGGACAGAAGGCTCCAAACCCTTCTGGTAAAAGCTTTTGCCTTCATGCATCCTGTTTAATAATTGAGTGTCTTAACACAGAAGCTGGTGAATAGAAAATGATCATCAAAATGAAACAGATCTAAAAAATGTCAAGTCTAGAACTACAATATATTGTTTACAAAAAGCATAGCAAATTTAAAAGCAAAATGTCAGAGTAGCCCTTGCTTCCATTTTCCCAACAGCCACTTAGGTGAGAGTTGACAGGTTTGGGACAATATGACATTTCTAATTCTTTCTCTGCTGACAATAACCCTGCTCTCTGAAGGAAAGCAACAAAATGCAGAGCAGATAAAGGCATAACATTTCTCAGCTTTGGACAAAAGTTACTCTCACTTCTATTTTTGTTTATTTTCCTTCTGGAAGTCAGATTGCTTAGGATCACAGTATGGGCACAGTTAGCAGGAGTTTCACACTGGCTAGTAAAATGTACTTTTTTTTTCCTAACAAATATTGATAAATTAAGTAAAGAGTATGCACTACTAAATTACAATGATGGTCCAAGGTTTCATGCATGGGTCCCTTTAGTAACCAAACATTCCCTAAATTAAAGAGGGCATTTTGCAAGGACTACACACACACCAGGTACTTTATAACCACTTTATCTCTTTACTGATAATTGTTAAGGTTGGTTTGTTTAGAGTGGCAAATGGCATCTTCTGTTTAGAATGTAAAAAAAACCAAAAAACCAAAAAACAACTGTGAGGAATATTTTTGAGACAATTTGAGCAAACAGTCCTTACAATCCTTTCCCAAGTCAACCAAAGTCAATGAATAAAATATCACAGTATCCAAGCTCCATCCTGCTGAGCACAATGAATGCCTACAGCAAGCACAGCAAACTACTGGCACCAGGACTGTGCTTTGGACTATCAAACCACCAAAACCTCTGAGGGCAGTGAAGATTATTCCTGTAACAGGTAGTGATGGCCTGTTCCTACGGGGCAGCAAAGATTGTCTGGGCTGTTGGGTCCATAAGCAAAAGCAATCTTGGTTCTCATTTTCACTTCCACAGCAGTAATGAGTAGTTTCCATAGTAGGAGGCAGAGTTTAAAATTTACAGTTTTCCTGTACAATTAGTTAGTTTGTTAGCATTGTGGATTCAATAATGTTTGGCAGTGTTAGACAGATTCATTCCAGCTCTTTAGCTAAGGGATTATTAACTGAACTGTAAATGCAGGGTATTTAATGTAGACAAATGGGAACAATCCAATTAACTTCAATTGTTTCTGAGAGCTTTTAACTCGTGCCTTCAGAGATATACATGCACTCAGTGAATATTAACATTGTGATTTAAATGTAGGAGAAAGTTTTAGAAATGTATGTGTGCATAGATGACTTCTACTTTTTTTAGCTAAAGTAAGAGTTAAAAAATAATTCTCTTTCTCCTGGGATTTTCTGTGCACATTTCATGTATATCTGCTGGAGAAAGACTAGATGCAGGCAGAATATTTAAAAGCAAAAGAAAAGGAACCTTTTACTTATATCAGCTCCCCAAAAATAAATAATAAATTGTATTTACTTGTCTTTTATTGCTGAAAACTGGTTTCCTGGAAAACACACCAGCCAACATTACTGATCAATAATATTCAGCAAGTCTCTTTGTGTTGAAAGGTTTCTAGAATAGATGGAGAGTTTTCTCTACTTCTACATGGTTTGTAGAAATGGACAAACATGATTTAAATGGTCCTTTTAATTTCTTTAAGAAGAAATGTAAAAGCTTTGTATTGTCAGAAAGTGTGAAAAAGTAGAGTTGTTTTATGTTTCCATGTAAAGCAATAAACCAACTTTGCAATTAGTATTGTTTGTAAATTAAAAGCCCTTTTATACAAAGTCATGATTGACTGTGGGTTTGGATGAGGTTGCAGTGCTTGCATGCTGAGCTGGGCCAGGTCCTCAGCTTGGAGCTGCTCTCACAGAAGTTTTAGGCTCTTCCTTGGCCACTCTCCTTCCCTGCTCACTTCACCCTCCAAGTCCATCCCAACCCATTACATGACATCAGTATAAGAGCAGCTTTGGCAGATTTCCAGAGGCTGCTTCCCGAAACCAGATGTGTGATTGACATCAGTGCAAATCCCACCTGAGCTGGCCCTCCTCTACTCTGAATAACAGACACAGAACTTTAAATTCCACTGATGGCTGTAACTCTGTTCAGAGCTGAGACAAACACCACAAGAGCTGGCTTACAACTACTCAAAGAATCTAATAAATGCTGCAATGAAATACATCATTCTCAGCAGTGTCAGTGCATCCTTTGTTTTCTAAGGTGCTCTCCCCTGGGCCTTCCACTGGAACCACTGATGAGAAATGAAATTTATGTCACAATGTGAGCAGAATGCACTGACACTTATCAGTTCTGCTGTGACACACCCAAACTATAAACACTAAATGTAGCTCCCCACATGGGAGCTAAATAAGCAAGGATCATGTTGATAAGAGCCTTCAACAAACACAGACCATGTAGACAACACAGCCCACCCCACAAACACCTCACTGCAGGTCCCTGCACCTGCTGGCACCACGAGCACTGGTGCACACCTACTCCACCACTCCAGCTGCTGTGAGAGGTTGTGGTTGGCTCTCACAGCCACACGACAACGTCTTCACCAGCAGCTAAATCCCACTACCAGTTTCCAGAAATGAGAACCAGACAGAAATGGGTGGTGAGGAGTGCACATCCTTCACAGGAAACACTATTTTACTTCATTTCTTGCCGCAATCAATTCTACAGTTTCATAAAATTAGTTAGTTCATTGTTAATTTTTTCTGCGGAGCTCATTTCACGCAGACAGGAAGAACTGAATATAAACTCTCACTAAAATGAGTGTACTGTGTAGCATCACACCTATATAATAGTCTGATAGTCTATTGTTTTGAGCAATTAGTGCACGTCATTGAAAGCACAGATGGGTGATTCAAATCAGTATGTGTCATATGCAAAATTCACAGTACATTTAAAGTCTTCCAACTAGTTGCATCTGTCATATCTATTATGTCAAATATTAAACTGCAGAGTCTATTTTGGGTTTCAAGCTTGAAATAAAGACTCTTCCCTCCCATCATCCTTCAAAGTAAAAATAACACTACCTGTGAAGGGAAAACAAAATATCTAGAAATCTATATCACTTTGGCAGCAAGAGGTTACATTTACATCTGTCTTGTTACACCCTAATTTTATATCCCCCAATAAAATTTCTCACTTGAAAAAATGTTCCAATTTCATTTTGCTAAAAATTTTTCCCAAAGTTTCATTTCAAATTTGAATTTTAATTTTCTTAAGAAGAAAATGATATATTTAATGGACCACAGCTGTCTGGAAAGTACATATTTGATAGGCATACAGTACTAATTTGGAAAATGAGTGTGATTTACTTGATGAGTCACAATGAATGTCTGTAAATATGTATCCAAGTTTCTTACTAGACTAGTAAGCTGCGTGACATAGAAATCATTCTTAAAACACAAATATCTTCCCAGAAGAAGAATGGACACCAGTGTTAACAGCTCCATCTTCCTTACTGCTTTCACAATTTCGGTTGATGAAGCACAGAAATAAGATATTGTCTAAGAGGGCAAATATTGAATGTAACAGATTTTTCCAATTTAATGTTTTGTAGAACAGAAAAACCACGGCATGGCACTGGACAGCCCCTGGTGCAGATGAAATAGCAGCTCCATTAAACCAGGCACCCCGGGCACTTGCCTGGCTCTGAGTGATGGGGATGGCTCAGGCGTCCTGTACCACATCTGCTCTCTCTCCTTTGGGTCCTGTAGACCTGTGTTTACCTGGTTTTGTGTCAGAAGGAAACATGGGGGGCAGGCAGGGTGGGCAGAATAAAGAGGAAAAAGGTGCATGGACATGACTGCATCTGATCATGAGAGAGTCACGGAAATAATTAGGGTGGAAAAGACCTCTGAGATGGTCAAGTCCAACCTTTGACTAAACACCACCCTCTCAGACCATGGCTCTGAATCCATCATGTCCAGTCTTTCCTTAAACACCTCCAGGGATGGTGACTCCACCACCTCCCTGGGCAGCCCATTCCTTTCTCTGAAGAAATTCCTCCTAATGTCCAACCAGATCAGGCAGTGCCCAACAAAGATTGCTTAAACCACTACCTGGTAGGACAAGTCGATGAGGTTTCCCTCTCAAATTGAGTAAAATTGTGCAGAACAATTCTGGTAGAATCAAAAACCTTTGGATTTCCTTGCTTTCAGTGCAAGGAAGGAAAAGGAGGGCACTTTGCATCAAGTCATCCTCCATCTAACAAAGACATTTGAATAATTATCGCAGCGCGTCTCCAGAAATACAATGTTTCAAACTCAAATCTGAAAACATATCTATTGATAGCATTAATTTAAGATAATCAGGTGACTAATTGGGTGACTAACAGCGCTAATGAATAGAAAAAGAAGTTGAGATTGTAATCAGAGGCAAATCTCAGCTCCTAAAATGGCACTAGGCAGAACACTGAACATTATGCCATAATGATCACATACTTGCTTATTTGCTAATATAGAAGTCTGAACTGTTGAAAATTAAGAGAAAGTATGTTTTATTACCATCATAAGCCATCAAGCTGCTTTAAAACTGTTGATTTTTTTTTTCTTCAATTTATAAAGAAAACAAACTTTTCAGAACGGTACAACTCGGGCTCAAAGGAGGCATTTCTTTGAGCAGTTTCTCACAGAAAGTAGCATAAGGAAATGAAAATCACCTCATGTACCTAAGGCAGGTTGTACAGATGGGAAATCAAGGCTACAGCAATAGTGTGGCAAAACATTTAAGACATAAGCCTTTGAGCAGCTTTAAATACACAAGTAACTCCTGTGAGCATCATTGACTTCATCCTGCTTACATGAACAGGATCTTCTGAAAGCACTTCAGAGAAGACAATTCAGAGAAGCCTTAAAATGTACTTTGAGGAAAAGGATAGAAAGGAAAGGGTATCTTCTGTAGAGAATTGCCAGCTGATTCCTTTTAATTATTTCACCAATGCTGGTGCTTTTCAGTTAGGTTAATAATTATACATTATGGTGCCTAAAGCTCTGTGTAGACCTCTCTAAAAAATAAACGTAGAGTTGTAAAATTATACCTTAACCACATTTTTTTTTTTTTCTTAAATACTTTGCAGAAGCAGAGATTAAGCCATTGCATAGCAGCAGAATGCTAGGCAACCTAGAAAAAAAATTCCAAAAGAGCTAATTAAACTTCAGGACATGCTATCAAAAGCAAGTTAATATTTTAAGCTATATAAAATCATTTCCCCTTTCTTCTTTCTGTGGTCTGATAGTATAGTAAGCTCTTCCAGTGGGCAAACTCATGAGAATAAAATCACCATTACTTTTAACATATCAAAAATTCCCACACCTACTGATACTTAAGTTAGTCAAAGGTTAATTAGCATCTGTGAAAGAAAAACTGCAGTTACTCCGGCAACTTTTGAAATATGATCCTTTTAAAAAAATTTAAAAACCATGAAAACCACACTTGGATGAGTATTAGGAATGTGCTACAAGATTATTTACTTGTTACCGACAGTGATTGACATAGTGAAGAAGGATCACAGAAATTTTGTGTCTAGCGTTAAGTCTGACACTCAGTGAGATGATGAGCCCTTGCACTGAAACCCTGAGTTGTATTTACAATTCCAGATCCGTTTTAGTAATCCATGACTCCCTGATTATGTAAAATGCCCCCAAACAAATATAAATACAGTCTATTCTAAAAATGAAAAAGGCAGAAAGCCAGTACAAGGCCACATTACAAAAGCAAGTTGCAGATACGCCCTACTTTACAAGGTTAAGTGGAAATCACGTGGCTCATAAGCCTTTGGTAGCCTTTTGTAAAAGGATGAATTTCTGTTTTGCTGTGTTTTCTGAAACACACCCCACAATCCTAGGTCGATATTTTGCTATTAAAAAGAAGTAGTTCACACAGCTCTCAGATGTCTGAGATCACTGCAGAAGTGTCACAGGCACTTAAGCATATATTAAAAGCATTTTTCAGAGGCTGATGCAACATTTTATTTTTGGAAGAGTTAAAGGATAAGAGCAACTTTAGATGTGGGTTTCTTTTGGCTTTGGAGGATGGAAGGGATTAACAGAGGTCACAAGAGGAGGATGGAAGAAGAAATGGAAATAAGAGTACTACTGGTTGGAGCTTATCCTTTCCCTAGGCAGTGGTTAGAGGTGTCTGCAAGAGGAAAAAGGATTGACTACTTGCTGCCTGCTCCCAGCAGTTATTCCAGCAGCAGGATCAGTGTGGGCAAAATGGGATTTTCCTATGCTCTTTGTTAAGAGCAAGACTAAGGCTGGATGTCCTTTATACAGAATTTGGTTTAGTGTAAAACTCTTAGCTCCTTGAGGCTAAGAGATACTGGAGCAGCTGAGTAGGACTCATGCTCCTTGTTTTATTGGGGGATTTGGAATAAAGCTGGGAAATGTACATTGGCCAGCTTTGTGCTGTTTGTTTGGAGGCAGCATATATTAAAAGGAAGATTGCCAGTATTCTTTGAGATTTCTGCACTGAAAACTGAACTGGATTTACAACAATTCAAATTATTATATACAAAGTGGTTCTGTGATTCGACAAGTGAAAAATAAAAAAGCAAAGCAAGGAACTCACTACCCACTTGCCATGGCAGGCAGGTGTTCAGCCATCTTCAGGAAATCCCAGCTGTGCCAGGTGTGATGGTGACTTGGAAAGAGCAGTGAGAATCCTGTTCCAATGTTCCAATCACCAATATAAGCCCCATGGGACTGGAAAACCCTCCACTGCTACCACACATCTTTGTACAAATAATGGCAGGAAGTCATGCAAGTTGCACCGATCTTCTGCAGCAAAGCAAAAGAGAAAATCCCACGTTTGAAAGAAGAGAACCCATTATTCCATGAATATTTGATAGACTTTGTAAACAAAGTGAACGCAGCGTGGCAATAAACAAGTTGCTTTTAAATTCTGCATTTAACTCCATGTGGGATTGAAAGCCTTTTCCTAAAAATATTGAGCTCTGCCCTTTGCAAGGCATTATTTTGAATTTTGAATTACGAAGTCATCAAAAATGTTGCTGTAATTAATGCCTTGTTATTAAGTCTATGCACAATATCAAAGTTAGAGGAAAAAACCTCTATATGCATTTCAAAAAAGCAGTATGGTACCATGCATTTTGGAGGAGAACAGGAAATCTAACATCACCTGGCAGGCCCCTGGGCCTGATAAGTACATATGAATCAGTACTGGGAGTAATGTGGCTGTTTCTGACTATCAGATTTTAGGCAGCACAATGCAAAGATTCCAAGTGTGTAACAGACGGCACCAGAAATGAGTCAGGTTCTGTGAATGCAAGACGTGATACAACTATGCTAAAATTAATTTCTAGAGTTCAGAAAACAGGAAACTGAACAGATATGTAACAGAAATGAGAAAATAAACATGTATGCCAGTAAACTGCTTGAGATTGCCCAGAACATACTGGCATCACATGATGAAAGTGGAATAGCAGGAGGGAAATATATCTAAGTACTGAACCTAGGCTTAACACAAGGTGACTTAAGCATAATTCTCCCTGTGTGGTCAGAAACAAAAGCTTTGGCCAGCAGTTAAAGGCTGAGCAGGGGGAAATAAAGTCAAAGATACAAGCACTGTGCAAATTCAATACTAAATGCAATGTATAAGGTTATATAGACTCAGGGACTTCTGAGATCTGAGCTAGAACCATTGGAGGAATTTTCAGAGGCACAGAAGTGAGTTGAGCACTCTTGTTTTCCCTGCCTTTTGAGCCTCAATTCTTTTCTGGCTTCAACATTTCTTGTATTTATTACTGTTCTTACAGCACTCCTGTGTGTGAGTATATCTTAGAAATGAATGACTTTACAACACAACTCACCTGTGAGGTACAAATGTTTTTGCATTTCCATCTGGAGAATGGAAAATAGGTGAGAGATGAAATGGTTTGCTTGAGGCCACATAAAAGTGTGGCAGAAGTGGTTTAAAAATTTCTCACGTCACTGTGCATTCCTCTTCACCAAGCCTGCACACATTTTGAGCACTGAAAAGTGAGATCATTATATCCACCATCTGTCTGGTTTGCAAAAAAAGCCCAAACCTTAAGAAGGTTAATGATATGCTGTTTATTTCTGCACTATTTTGCAAAAAAATAAGTGTTCAGGTCATCAATGATCAGTTTTTAATAGTTTTGTTTCTGGGAAAAGTGTTCAACATCCTTTTGTCTACCTTCCTGCACCAAAATATTACAGCAGTGTTATAACACAGTGTATTTTTTCTTATTCTTGTTTTTGCTAAGCCCTTTCTTCCAAGAAACTCCAACGAATACATTTCTTTTCAGTCATTTACGCTAAGCTTTGACATTTTCTGCATTTTTTGGTGACCTTGGGAAAAGTAACTTCATGATTAACCAAGAAATACAAGACAGACCTCAGGAAGAAACAATAGTCTAAATGCTTTCTTACAAAGCCTCATAATTAAGCCTCTTTTTTATAAAATTCTCAGCGCAAACTAAGTTTTTTTCACATTCACTGGAAGTGGATGCCCTTTATCTTTTTTTCTCTGCTGTTAATTGCTTTCTTCATCTGTGTGGCTTAAATTCTATGATTCTTTTGACAATAGAAATATTCTAAGCTTTTCTAAGTATTACTTTTTCTACTTCCCCAATGGAAAATTTTGAACACTTTGGAAAGGTAAGCATCCAAATGCTACTTGTACTGCTTCATCTCCCTTCAGAAAACATAACAGTGCTTTCCCACTTGCTTTTAGTCACAGATATCAGCACAGACTCACCTTATTCTGTGTTAATAGATGCAGTCATTGCACAGACTTCCACAGGCAACATCTGCTGCTGTGCATTGGGCAAATATGAGAGTGCTGCTCGTCCCTGAGCAACCTGGCCTGGTGGAAGGTGACCTTCAAGGTCCCTTCCAACCCAAAATATTTTAAGATTCTGTGACAAAATACAGCCATACCTTGCTTGGAGCTGCAGGTTCTTTGGCCAAGAGAAAGCACAGGATGGCTCTGTCATGGATGTGCCCTCCCCTGGGGACAGTATCGCGCACGTGCGCTGCCCTTGTATCTGTGGTCTCACATGTCAGTCCTAGAATTTAATTTTGAGAAACCTGTGGAGGATCTAGAAGGCATATCTTAAGCTTAATATATCTGCTAAACTGACAGAAAAAATTCTCTGTAGAAAACAGAACTGCCTGAGCAAACCCTAGACCTGCACCTGTACCTAAATGTAAGTGTGGTACAGGTGATACTGCACAAGGGGAGACTTCCCTCTCATTCAGACTTGCCCTCAGTCTCCCACACTTTGGCCCTGGAAAACTCCCTCTGTTAGCACTTACACACTTTTGGTAACACCTAAGGTAAGAGAGCTTTTGGGGGTTCTTTTCCTGCTAACTGGCTGAAATGTATTTTGCAAGGCTTGCTGAGAAAAACTACTGTAATGTTTTTGATTCTCTACATGCCACAACAATGGGAAGAAAAATAAAGCAAAACCTCCAGCTTTTCTGACAACTGCGTGTTAAAAGGGATACACCCCAAAAATCAATTAATATATCCCCTTTATTTCCCATATCCTATAAAGGCAAGACAAACCTCTACTACAGGGTCTAATAATGAACTGAGATAGTAATTTTGAATGCTACACTTCCTACTCCTTTCTCCTTCTCTTTCCACTTGAACATTTCCAAATGTCTGTCAGTTTCTTTACAAGCACTGTAAATTTTAAAGCATTTTAATGCTTCTCTGTTTGCTTTCAATTACATTTTACTATGTCAATAGAATATTCTTTTACCTACATTTTCATGCCTTGGTCCCACTTCAATCCAAATCTCACCACACTTCTGATTCTGGTTCTGTATTTTGTAATTTCCTGCCCCCTCTGGGGAATCTCAGTGGCTAATCTCTGTGTGCTGCGGTCTCTTTTGAAGTCCCATCCCAAGCAGTGTTGCACTACCCTTGCCAGAGCACATGAGAGTATTGTTTGCTCAGTTCCCTGGAAGTGTAAGCACAGACAGATAAGAAAAGGAATCAAGATATTGGGAATTAAATCCAGGTCTTTATCATTACAGTTCAGAACACTTTATCCTGGCAATTGACGATTAACTTTCAATTCATCATTATAGTTGGTAAATCATCTTCAAACAAAAGTTCCCTGTGGGGATCCCAAAGTTGTGTGGTCATTTCCTTTTCTTTTTTTAATCTTATCCTTTAAGCTGATTTTCAAAGTCCTTTCCAAGGTTCTAGGAAAGTTTTATCTATGCCTTGCATCTTTTGAGTGCTTTTATATGCCACTGTAAAGTATATCTATTTTAAGGAATAAATGTTTGCTCTTTTAACTCCATCAAATCTACTTCTTTTTTTCCTGTAACTCCTGGTGATTTCATAGCGTGGCAACAATGGATTTTTAATATCTTTTTCAGAAAGGGAGACCTGAAGCTTTCACAGAATCCAAAATGTTAATGGGTCACTAATACTGGTCACCCAAAAAGAAAACAGTGTAACTGTAAATTCCTTCTCCTCTTATTTATTCCCCAGTCACTCTATTGAGCTTATAAAAGTCAATTACAATGTAGCTGTTCCTAAACCAGCAAAAATCAAAGCTGGCTCTGTATTTATCCAGTCCATCATGATTAAGGGATTTTTCTTCACTGCTGTGTTAAAGGAGGATCTTGCCTGGCTGTTCTCTAACCAGTTTCCCACCCAGGCAGCAGAAGTCCTCCCTCAGGTGTGGGGTAGTGGCAGCATTGCTGCTGGTCCCTTTAGGGACAGTCTAGCAGCACACTGCTGTTTACTGTAAAACAGTAACCCATGTGATTTGCACTGACACATGCTAAACCTCTCAGGTTAAAAATCATCCTCTCACAGCTATTCAGCATTTCCCCATGGTCCCCAAAAGACAAATTTCCCTGTGCTTCTCTGACAAAGCAGAGTGGACCAGTGCAGAGGGCCACCAGGCACTGTGGAGGTGACAGCTGACATCCCGTGGACTCAAACAAGTGCTGGCAGCACCAGCACCAGGACAGAAAAGCAGAACATGTCCAAGGGTGGCTTCTCTATGCAGCTGCCAGAGCAGAAACCTGTTTAAAGGTCAATCACTGAAACCATCTCCTGTTCAAAAGACTCTTCTTCCGAGGTAGATCAGATTTCCAGGGGAAACAAATGGATGATGTTTCCCTGCTGAAACAAAGAGTGTCTAAATGCCAGCTGGCTGGTGAGATTAGAGACCTCAAAGCTCCCTTTTCAATTGCTAAAATCACAATGTGATGCCATGTAACACTTTGCAACTGCACAGAGATGTGTCCAAGGCAGATATTTGAGACTATCAGAGAAACAGTGCAACTTTTGTACCTATTCCATCAGCTGGTTGTCCAGAATAGAAATACTTCACTTGCAATTACTGCAGCTGGTTCATTCAGGTTCATGACACAGATTTTACTAAAGAAATGTTTTTGTCTTTCCTGCATGTATTAAATTACCTGTCACACTAATTTTTATTCAATTTGCTCTTTATTTCAAGAATATTACTATTAGTTCAACAGCATGGGTTTTCCACAAAATATTTGAGAAATATATAACTATCTACAAAGCCACATTTCCTTCTAGAATAATTTTCCCACAAAGATCAGAGGCAGTGAGTGTTAACCCCATGATAAACTAACTAGAAATTTCAATTAACTAGGGGGNATCTAAACCAATATTGAATTAGGAGCTCTAATAGCATGAAAAAGCTAAAAAACTGTCAAGATGACAAGAAGTAAAAGCCCAGGAGCTCATATACACCAAAGGGCTGCCATACCACAGAGCTCTGAGAACACCCACCAACAAAAGCTCATGGTAAGTTCCATTCCAAAATTATTACCTTTGTAGTGAAAGTAAATATACCATGGTGGGCATGGTCCTGCACCAAAAAAATCAGCAACACCTTGATGCCTGTGATCCCTTGGCTAAGCCACGAATTTTTTTAATATATATTTTATACATATATATGAATGAAAAGTTTCAATGGATTTTAAATGCAGCCATTTAATTCCTTAGTCATATCAACAGCTAACAACATAGCAGCCCTCTTTCTCTCTCTACACCAATTCCCCTCAGAATATTCAGTCAAATTCAAAGTCTTGCTGTTGCACTTCAAAAGTGCATTTCTCTAAGGAAATGATTTAAAATACCTCTGGGAGCTCCCCCCTTCACCACACTAAGATCTCACAAGAACAGTGCTCCCCAGGAACTCTGAAGCTGCCATCCTCAAAGATGACACTGACCATTATGGGAGACAGGGCTATTTCCACAGAGGACTTCAGCTTGGGTTTACACCAGAGGAGTTTACTGTGGTAATAAATATAACAATAAAGAGAAATTCACTTCTGTAGCTTGGGGTTCTTAAAGGTGGAAAAGAAGTAAGGATAAAGGAAGGACATTATTAGAAGACAGAGGAACATTATTAGCAGAAAAACACTATTAAAAAATGTATAGCCCCAAATATTACGTGGGGTGTTACACAGGTCAGTATTGCAGTTTCTGTTATTCCTTGGAAAACTGCTTTGCAGTGAAGATACATGAAGAGCCACAAATACAGATAGTAGCAGACTAAAAATAACAAGTGTTTTTGTAAGTAAAACTTACGCCTCTGTTAAACAGAATTTTTTAGGAAACGCTGATTTTTGTTAACATAATCATTAAGACACATCCCATTTACACTATATGGGTCACATTTTGGCCCATGTTTTTCCCCTTGGTACTGGGACCACAAAGGCTCTAAAGCTGCTTGTCAGCTTAAAGGTTGCCTTCTTTACAAATTAAATGGCCAAATAAGCAAAGGTTTATATAGCAGTGGTACAACACACACAGGAGCTGCTCGTTGTGAGGGGTTGGAAATAAAGCCATGAAACCAGGCCATTTCAGAGTTAAGCCTATCAGTCTATCTTTACCTTATCTCCCTGTGTCTGGCTATTGCAGTAATCTTGTACAAAATCATTCAAGGGTATTTTGTCCCATGTGTGCTGTAACACTGACCTGGAGAAGGCATAGGGCTGAATTAATAGATAAGCAAGAGCTTTAGCTTCCATTTTCATTGATTTTATAGACTTAAGTTAAAACCATTTACTCATTTGAAGGCTTCTTTCATCTTAATGTTATTTATTTAAATATGTCTCAAGGATACAACCTTCTACAAGATACAGGAGCATGGCTCATTAACATGCAATATTTCATTAATCAGTAGCATTGATTCTTGTGGCTTGTTTTAATGATAATGTTTTTACCATTAGAGACTGAGACTTTTACAATGGATTTTACTCATCATGAGACTTTTATTCAAAGAAAGTGCCAAAGACTTTTCTTGTGGCCCCTGTATTCACATGAACAGCACTACTAAAACCCACAAAAGGAGCAGACCCATTAACAGGGTACAAAATTGTACCCACATTTGTTCTCAGTAAAGTGAAAAATCATCTTCACTCCTTTATATTGAAAATGCACAAAGAGAACAAATGGTTTCTTTCCAAAAAAATTGTTACCTATTTCAAATTAATACCCACCAAAGGCTCCTGCCTAAAATTAGTTGTCTGTTTTGCCTCAGGGTGCTTGCTGATACAGTCACACAAAGCCGTGCTCCAGGCAAAGCTGCCAAGTCAAGTATTCCAGGCATTGGGATTGCAGCACATAATTCAGAGGCTGCATTTCTTGGGAATGTTGCTCTACCAAAAGCATGTGGAAACTTCACAATGGTGAAGTTATTTCTATTTGCTTTCTTCAACTTCCCCCCTGCAGTTCCACTGCAGAGCTGCACGTTGGATTTACCAGGGTCAGGCAAGAGCTTTGCAGCCTCCCCCTGGCCCTGCTCAGTGGATCCTCTCTGTTATCTGACACGGCCAAAATTGTGCAGAATCCACCCAGGAAAATACCCACCAGGACCACAGGTACAGCCAGAATTGTTACCTGATGCTGCAAACCCCTTCACTAAAACCAGGCAAAATGACAAATCAATGGTGGCACTCATCCCTTTATTCATATAGGATAAATATATAAGCTCATTACTGGCCTATTCTATCCTATTTCTATAAAGCCATGTGGAAATGTTTCATATCATGAACATACTCAGATTACTTTCAGCTGTAGGAGAAACGAGCTAAACTTGTTAAAAAGTAGCACTGTGTGTGTACATGTGAGTCTCTATGTGTCAGATATATATATATATATATATATGTATATATATGCACAAGCCACTTCTTCCCAGTGTCTGTGCCTCTCCGTGCCAGCCACTTGTTTTACCTCTGCCACCTGACTGACAGAACATCTAACCCGAGGCTGTGCCTCAGCCAAAGCCTGCACAGTGACATGTGTGATGTGCTCCTGCCAGAAATCCAGCTCTTCCTATAAAACCATCAGGTAATGTGATCCTGGCATACCATCTGGAATCACCAGGCTATTTTGTCTTTTTTTAAGAGGTATTCATTCAGCTTCTAAAAGGTCAGATTTGAACCATCTGTGATGTAACTGGTTGGAGGATTTGTGGTAAAAAAGTTAAACTTCAGCTCAGACAGCTCAAGACCTGAAAATAATTAGGAAAGGAAATAAATTGTTCTAATTGATCCCTTTTCTTCTTTCTTTTTTGATATGAAATATCTGACATGGATTAATTTGGTGATATCATTTGACCTAACTTATTGCTATTTCACTTTAAAATATCATGATTCTTTTAAGTTTTTCCCTTCAGCTTTGATCAAGGAAGAATAATTTCACATTAAATTTAGGTGCACTTTGGATCTTTTTTTTGGTTTTTTTGCTCCAGACTGTGCCATGCAGCAGTAGAACCAAACCTGAGATGAATCAGGATCCAAAAACTGTTGGAACTGTTATCACTATCACCAAGGTTGATGTGAGCTGTTGTGTAATCCCTGGAACCACAGATGACATCTACATATGGGGAGAACTGGAATTTCATCAATATTTCAGACAGATATCTACACTTTTGGATATTCACCTAAGACTAACACTGTATCACTCAGTCAGATATTAGAAAAGCAAGGTTTATAAAGATGGTAGTATCTTCTAACAGGCCTAGCAGGCTTGTTGGAAAAAGAAGGTAGGAGCTAAATATAAAATAAATTGCAATTTGGTACAACAGTTTGATATCACAGAATTGAACCATAAGTTTTTCTTTCCAGCTTTAACTTAGCATGGAGTTAGATGTTACTTTGACCAGAGGAAAAAAGGTTCACGTGCATAAAACCCTATCTTCTTTTCCATACTACATAAGAAGAAGGCAAAAATCATGGGCTATCATTGCCAAAGTAACCTTGTAATTTAGTAACTATTTATCACTTCATGAACTTTCAAGGTAAAGGAGGAACGAGTGTAGAAATAAAGCAATGAACTAAAAGTAGAAGCTTGCATTTCCTAAAATATTCTACCAGTCATGCATTTCACCTTTTTTTTCTCCTTAAGACTATACCAGGAGAAGTTATGGTAAATTGATAGCAGTCACAAATCCTAGATACAGAGTCGAGCTTTGAAAAGCTATGCAGAAGTAAATGAGCCCTCATTTCCTTTTACCACATCACTAAAATTTCTCAATGGCCTTTTCCCTGCATATTTTATATGCTCTCTGCTTCTTTCTATTCTTCTTATACAGGGCAATGCTTCCACTGCCATAGGAAAAAAAATAAACAAGCCTTGGATGCTATTTATTTACTGCAGTGAGCAAAAAGCTGATTCAATGTAATAAGGTTATAATTGTAATAACTGAATGCTAGTGAAGCGATTTTCTTATATATTATGTTTGTGCTGACAGGAGTCAATGAACTAAAGTGCTGTATATACATAGGCTAAAGCCATTTGAAAATAATCAGTAAGTGGAATGACTCTTCCAGTGTTTTCCATATAAATCTAAGACAATGAACTGAATGCCAGGTTGTATTTGAATCTAAGGCAAAATGTCCCCCTCACCATTTGAATTAACATGAGAACAAAATGTCATTTTGATCATAAATAGCTCACGCCACAGTAAAGCCATAGAGTCTGCTCCTTTTAACTCTTTCGGGTTTTGATCTTTTAATTAAATTTTTTTGGTGTTCTCCCTTGAATATGTTGGTGTTTGACCACCACAGAATGACAGAAGCAGCTGGGTTGGATTGCTTTGATATTCCATAAAAATATATTCCGTATATACAATTCTGTTCCATAGGCAGCACATTACAAAATACAGTTAACATGGTAGGAAATAATCCAGTATTCTCCAGCTAAATTCTGAGTAGCAGATCCTAAATTATTATTATTGTGGCTCTTGCACTGTCAGTGTTAAGTTTATCCACACTATTTCTCAATTGTCTTAACAACATCCCTGATTCACTTTAAAAACCAAAAGAACAAGATTTACCTGTTTACCTATTCTTACCTTTACCCTATACAAAAGTTTGTTTGAAAACCTGTCATAGAATACAGAATATGAATGCCTTTTTGTCTTCAAAAGGTCAGTTTTTCAGTAGTTAAATAGAATTGGTGAAAACAAGTGTTTTTCAACCCATTATATGAAAAGCTTTTTGCACTGCTGCGTGCTCATCCCTGGTTGTGGCAGTGCAAATAATTCCAACCTTTTAGACCTCATAAAAACACAATACATAAAAATCACAAAATATACAGAAACATGGCACTCTGCTGTTACCTATACTTTCATACGTAGGAAGATGTCAGTCTAAATTTCCTCCTTTACCTAGGGAAAAAAACAAAATCTAATTTCTGGTTTTTTGCATTATACCTCAGTAATGCTAATCTTGCTCCCTGCATGGCAAGCCATGTTCCCAGCCCACCTCCTTCACTACACAGCAGCTGGAGTCCACTACCAGATTTACTACTAAGGTAAAAAATTAAGAGGCAATTGTGTATTTCTGATTTTACGAGACATTTGCAACTGGTAAATTTAGATGATGTACTCAATGAAAAACATCTGTGTGACTTCACATACCTCCACCCCATATAGGCCACATAGCAAAAATTAAGTATCTTAAATATATTCCTGGTACCAATTTTCATTTGTGACAGCAGTGAAGGCAAGGACAAACTTGGAGATGATCTAATGACCATCATAAGATTCAAAAACCTCAACCCCTAAACCCCTATATCTCTTTAGATACACAATAGATCAAAATTATGTTAAAAAAAAAAATAAACAGCCCCACTAAATGCAAAGCCAAATTCTGCCTTGTCAGATAAGCAGCAGGAGAATATTGGCCAGATGTGAGGGATGTTATTCATATCACTTAATGCTCTTTTAGAAGGAAATATTTTTAGGTTGGTAGAGTAATTCCCATAAACAGCATAGCCTGGAACACAAAATATGAGCTTTCAGCAAGTGTTTAGGGGCTGCAAGTGAGAAGTGATCCAAGACCTGCATCATTGTTTACCATCATTATTACTGGGACTGTGGCAAAGCTCATGATTTCAAACTGGCCCAACGCAGCAACCTCGGGGAGCCTCTGAATCTCACAGCTGTGCTACACGAACTCCCCTGGGCAGCCCAAGCACCACACAGGCAATTTCTGAACACGTGCCTGGGTGTTCTTGGATAGAGACAGCTCAGTTAAAGGCTGATGGGTCGCCAGGATAATGGCAAACAGCAGGAGGGAACAACTTCATCCACTGCAGCGTGGTGAGGAGCTGGTGTTGGGGAGTTCACTAAACTGCAGGACGGAGCTGCGGTGTCCCTCCAAACCCCACATGAGTTCTGACCCGACCAGGCATGAGAAGCAGGATTCAGAGCTGAGCTTTGCCTCTCCAGTGTTAGCTTTGTGGTTAACCTAGGCACTGCAGCCTGTCCAGGCTCAGCCAGCAAACAGCACACCTCCAAAGAGGCTTTCCTGGGTACCACGAAGGCGGCAGCAGCAGCCCAGCAGCCCCACTCATCTCGCTGCAGGCTCCCTCCAGCAGGTCTCTGAGCCCACCCAGCAACCAGCTGGGAAAGGGAATTAACACAGGCTCTGAAATAGCTGGTAAATATTTATGTAAGCTCAATTTGCTTTAGAGAAAGTATCATGTGATTGACCCTGAGAGTTCTGAAAAGCACAGCATTGGAAAAATTTCTTCTCCAAAAGAGTTGTCAAGCACTGGGGCGGGGAAGCTGTGAAGTCACTGTCCCTGCAGGTGTTTAGATGTAGATGTAGCACTTGGGGTTGTGGTTTAGTGGCA
>VZSE01000213.1:2341806-2420099 GCA_013398275.1 Promerops cafer
TGTATATATATATTTATATATATATACATACATATATATTTATTTTTATATATATATATATATTTATATTTATATATATATAAAGAAGTATCAAGAATAAGGGAAAACAAACTCCACAGCTGTCTCCTTCTACTGGAGCTCTGGCCCATGACTGTTGGCTGGGGGTTTACATTCCAGGATGCAATAATTGAAGGTCATGGGTGGAAATCCCCCATTGCTTTTAGTTCACAGCTAAACCAAAATGAAGGTAGATGACAAACACTTCTTGATTGTTTCTGTCAATCATTTTTCCAGCTGAAATGAAAAAAACTACACAGGGTTAACTGAGGAAGCAGAGTTGGAGCTCCTTTGATATAAATGGGAATTGAACTCATGGGACTCAGCTGCTGAGAAAGACTTTTTAACACATTTTCATCTTTCCCAGGATTTTTTTTTTTATTCTCTAGGCATCTTGCAAAGGAATCTTGCATCACTGGCATTTGGGGAGAGAACCAAATCCACTGAAGTCAATAGGAGTCTTTTCATTGACTTCAGTAACCTTTAGATCAGTTTTTTTAGAAAGATTGACAGAACAGATAAAATTTCCCAATTTGGTGCAAGCTTTGGCCATTGTGTTTTTACTTATGAAAGGATCTGTAACATGAATTTTTTTCCAGCTATATGTGACAAAAATAAGTAAATTTGACTGCTTTTACTGTGGTAGATATTATGAGCACTGGATAGTTATCTGATGAAATATAATACATTAATCTTAGCCAACTCATGGAAGAAGAAAAATACGACCCCAAATACAATAAATGCATTATAAATAGATTTCTTACTATTCTTTTTCATACATTGAATTAGCTATTGAAGAAATTGAATACAGTGAAATGTTAAATAAATTTAATTTTAACTGAAATCTACATGCCAAAACTATACTGAATTTGATATTAAAATGACTAAGTATAACAACATGACAAAATAATATGGTTTATCAGAAAAGGCTTAAAATGAGCAAAATTAAAACATTTGTCTTCCATGGTTAGACAAAGTTTTCTATTCTGTTCATTCAAACCATTCTTGCTAGCTGATACAGTTTAAATATTAATATCAACATAAAATTTAAATGAGAAAAATAAATTTTAGACACCCAAAAGCAATTTTCAACATTCCAGTACTAAAGTAGAGCTTATTACTTGCTAGCATGTCCCTTCCCAAAGCTGTGCCTAAAATACAGACTCACGAAATGCACCAAAACCAGAATTATTGCTTCCAGCCCTGCCAATTACCATGGAATACCTGTAGTGCCAAGTTATATCCCAGTTCTGTAATCAGCCCTGAACTCTGCCTCCCTGATGGGAACAAGTGAATATTTTGGTGAGGACTTCTATAAACCTGGCCTAAGTATTTTAATGTCTCACATCCTGAACAATCTTCTTTCTCTTGAAGGAAGGGATTGTTCAGGTTCTTGCACCCCAGGAAAACCAGGCAAGCTTTCCCAAGATAAATATTTTATATCACAGTGCAGGTTTTATTACACACTTTAAGAGAAATTGCAAATTTCAGGCCGTTCAGCTGGTCTCAGCAACAGAAACTGAAATGCTGAAGCTAAAGAGGAAACACAGCTTTTTACTTTCCACTGAGTAACAGGTTATCCAGAGTCCACTACAGTGGGGTTAGATTTCAAATTATTGAAGGATATATGGCTACATTAATATTTCATGTTATTTTCTAACAAAACTTATTGCAAGAAGCTACTCTGTAGTGGCACAGAAGAGAATGATCTGTAATTTCATAGATTTTCAACGTCTCTCACCTCAGTCCATCCAGCCATGGGTTACAGGTGCCAGCATTAAGTGCACTTTGCAAATCTCCAGGAATAAAGACATGGGGGCATAAAATGACTGCAGCTAACCCTGGGTTCCAAGTCACCTCCACACAGGCTAAGGCAGAACACATCCTCTTGCACAAGAAATGGTCACCACAAAAGTTATCAGCTTTTGCTAAGACATATTAAAGTGTCTTAAAGACAATTATGAGCAGATGAAATCAAGAGCTTTTCCAAGAACATGTGAAATATGGAGGGGTTCTATACATTCTATACTCCTTAATTCCTCTTCAATGTTCCTTTTTTCCCCCAGCTTTTAAAAAATTAAATTCCTTCTTTTATGTGTTATAGACTTCCTTTTCCACTGTCCTTACCCCTCTGTCTCCCAGTACCTCTCTGCATCCTCTTATTTTCCAGCCCCACTCTATTCTTCCTTTCCCATCCTTTACCTCTGCATTTCTTGCAGTTCTCACCTTCCCATTTGCTTCCTCCTTTAGCTCCTTCCCTTTCTCACTTTCCAGAATAATTAATTTCCTCCATCCTTGCCCTCCCATCCTTTTATTTGCTCAGATTCCAGGCATGCCTCAGTGTTCTCACAGAGTGCTGCACTGAACAGCAACAAACTCCGGGCGTGCTCAACACCTGCACTCCGAGACAAGGGCTGGCATTGCAAGTCTGATTGCACAAGACTTCAGACTTGTTTGTGCTATCTGAAGGGTTTGACATGTTCTTTGCTTTTGGTTTTAGTCTTGTGGGTTTTTTTTTTTCAATAGTAGAGACACACACATAGTTCAGCAACCACTGCCTTTGTTCAAGCATAGCCTGAAGGAAAACAGAGATAACCCCCAAAGTCCCCTGTGTCACATACTTCACCCAGTATTTGAGAGCATAAAATCCAATCAATCTCATCCTGAATTGCACAGAGCTCTTCCCAGCTCTTTAAAGATCAAGGAGGTCAGTGATTTGTCTTATTTATCCCACACTTCCATTAGGTTTTTAAGAGACAGCAGCTTTATTTTGCAATAACAACGTGGCTCGGTACTGCAGAACAGAACACCTCACAGCAAACCTCTGAGCAGTTTCAGAGGCTGCAATATTCAAACGGGAGAAACCAAGTAATTCTCATTGTTTTCCATGATGCTGAAAGATTTTTAACACTTTGCATCTTGAGGATGAGCAAAAAATACATCTCTATATATGAGAACCCTGAATTTATTAAAAAAGCAATCATTAGTGAGATTGCTGTACACAAAGTACTATAACATCATTTAACAGGATGAGTGAATGCTTGCAGAAGGATAGGTTGTGCTCATATTTTGTCAACAAGTGACTGTTTCAGTGATTTATAAAAATCCTTTCTTAGTTCCTTTTGTACATTTTTAATTCATATAGCTCTGCCCACTCCAGTCTGGCACTTAATTATGAATTCTCAAGAAACCTCTCCTTCAGTGTAAAAAGTCCCTTTTGTACAAGGCCTTTGACAAGAGGACAGAAGGTCCCCATGATTTTTTGCCTGTCTTTTGTTAAATCATGAGCTAATAGGAGCAAACCTCGTCATCTGTCAGGATAAACTGCTCTGTTACACTGCCACTGCTGGAAACCCTGCCAAGCAGGCAGCACCCAGGCCTCTCAGCCTCCTGACAGAAAGCTGTCACTGACCTGGGCAGACAGCTTTTGTGTCCTTCTGGAATCCTAAAACACAATTTTGCTACTGATGTTCCTGTTCGTAGGTATTCTTAAATCTTAAAAGTCAGATTAAAGACTTTTATATTACAAAGATTACCTAGAAGCCTCTAATCATGCCAGACAATCTTACATCTGCTCATCATTCATAAAAGGAATGGCATGTTAATGAGGGAAATAACCTGGGAAATTAACTCTTTCAATTTTAAGATTGAAAATTTTCTTCAATACCAATGTCTGTGATCTAGAAGCCTTACAAAAACACAGAGACTTCTGCCCAAATAAAGTACACAATGTGTTTAAAGATGCTGCTTGAGTGATCTAAGAAGCGTTCTCATTGTTGATTCACTTTTGTGATATTTTTGCTCTTTGTTTGCTGAATGCTCACAGGGAAAATGTCACCTCAATTATTGCCTTTGCACTTGGGAGAATGTCAGGGACCAAAAGGTAGCATTATAATATTGTATGTATGAAGCTCAGTTCTGAACAATTAAGGCCTGTAGAAAGACTCCAAATCCTATTTGGTCATTAAAAAAACCCAGATACTTGCACCTCAATCAGTTTTCATTTACAGTCCTAAATGCACTGCAGATTAGACCCTAGAAGGTTTAGGATCTATTTATATGAACTACATTTTGGCTAGTTGAGAAGTATTTGCCTCTCTTTACTATACTTACTGATTAATAAATGAAAGCTGACTATGTCAGAAATCTTCTACCTTGTAACTATCTTGCTGTTTTCCATCTTTGGAAAACATCTTTGTTTTCCATCTTTTTTCCATCTAGCCAGAGACTGCTATAGAACAAGTTAAACGCAAGAATTTCATAACCCTAATTATCTTCCAAGTTTAGGATATCTTGCAGAGAGAATTTTTTTGTTTATATGTACCTGTAAGTGTGAATTTTGGAAGACTGGTGGTTTCCTTATGGAAATTCTACTAAAACAAACAGGAAGCACATGTAAATAGTGTGGCAAATTAAATGCAGATGACTAAAAATTATCAATAAAGCAGGTTGTGGCACTTCAGTTTCATGTGCTCAAATTTTATTGAGCACTCCAATTTGTGTGTTGTCATCATTAGAGTTAATATTTACATGCTCCAATCACACTAAATGAGCAGGTCCTTAATTTCAGTGATTTTTCAGCAGTTGCTCTAATTTCTGCCTCTTCACTTGTAGCTGGCAGTTGTTCTCTTTTTGCTACTGAGATATCATCACCCAGCTAGGGAGGTGTATGTACTCTCTTTCTGTATCACTGATAGGCACTAAATGTTCTTACTTTGCTAGACTTCCTTGCTCTGTTTTACTCAGAGAAGTAAAAATACAAGGAATTAATAACATGAGCATGTTTATGGAACGTCCACATTTATGAGCACGTCCCTGTAGCAAAACTACACAGCCTGAGATGTGAGAGCAACACATGAAAAAAGTGGATGTTTCATAAAAAAAAATAGATTGAGATTACTAGCTATTGAGATTGCTATCACATAAAAGACACAGACAACCTGATGCTAATATCTAGATATTAAATGCATACCATTTGTTCCTCATCTGCACTAAACCCTCCAGCTACTGAAAACAGCAATCTTTAGGCTGAGCAGCATCGTAGATGACAACAGCAGTGACAGCATTACTTTGTTATTTACTTCCCTACGCAGTCCTCATCTCCAATTTGGGCACTTTGTCCTCATTAGGAGAGCTGCACCCCCTTTCTGTCGCTGGATTCACCAGGGCAAGCCCTTGCACTTGTGACAAACTCCCCTCAGAAGTGCTCAGTGTTAAAAACCCCCAACTCTGTGTGTTACACAGCACATTCCAGAAGCAATAAGAGCAATTGATGGCGATTACAGCAAATTTTATAAGACAGTAAAATAGACAACCAGAAAATGTAAAGACAGCAATTTATGGGGCAGATGAGAGTGCAGAGCTCTCATTCTGCCACTGCACCCGTATTGCAATTGATCTGCAGGACAGAAACTCCAGTGTCAACCAGCTTATCTCAGCATTTTGTTGACAGCCAGCCCACGAACAAAAGCTTTGGTGCCTGCTTTAGGACAAATCCATCCAGTCATTTTCCCAGCATGGGAGCTGGGCTTTTTGACAGGCAATGCTGAAGCAAGAACAGAGAAACCTGAACATAAATGCAACTGTGCAATACCAGCTTCTGGTTGCTGGAGGTCACCAGCAGAACCTGTGGTTGAAAGGTCCTGGATAATATTCCAAGAAAGATCTGCTCCAAAGCCTCACGTACCAGCTCAGAGCTGCTTCCAGAGCTGCCCCACACCTTTCATAATCACACTTTCATAGAGTGTGTAGGTTGAAGGAGTCAGGATTTGTTTTTACACGGTATTCTCCAAAGCCAGTTTTTCAACTTAGTGCACAGCAAATCTACTTCAGCACTCCCTGAGAATACTACTATCAGAAAAGGGAGATCTTTGTTCACATTCACAGAAATAAATAAGTAATGCCATCCCTCCTTTTTTATGGAAAATGATCATTAATTCCATGTCTTTGTTATATAGCTGTGTGGCACTCAAAGACCAGCAGACAAAGGCTGGCACCAAGTGCAACAATGGATTTTGACTGCACAGTATTTTACATTCCTGTAAAGCAGCCCTGCAGGCACTCTGCATTATATTCAGGCTCACCCCAGCGCTGAGAAGATGCCAGTCCCACACCACAGGGTGCTGCCAGGGCAGAAACAGAAATCTCCAACAAAGCTATCAAGCAGGGACGAGGAACTTCTCCACAGCAAAAACCTCAGTCAGTGGGAGGTGAGGCAAGGAGGGGGTCAAACACAGTCAAGGGTCTGTTAGGAGCCCAGCACGTCTCTGTAGCCATAATGCTCAGGTGAAATGTTTCCTTCCAAGGGCTCCCAGGTGTACAGGTAGTTCGAGTTCAGGTAAACTAATAAGAATTTAACATCCAGCATTTAAAAATCTTTACCACTGCCAGGGGTAAAGAGATCTTCATTGTCACCAGACAAGTTGCAATTTAGCAACTGAAGGGAAAACACATTTGTTTGAACAGTTAATTTGTTCTCCTGGGGGCTGAAAGCCATCTCAGAAGTTGTTCTTTGTTTGTAAATAAAGGCAGGGGGCAAAGAGTGCCCACAGGATCTGCTGATCCCGGAATTGCATTGACCTGGATACCTTGCTAGTTCATGCTAACACTTCAGTAAAACCACATTCCTCCATTCCTGATTATCCCCAAACAAACTCTCAGGTGTTATCCCAGAGTTTAGAGCTCTGCTGAACTCGACACACACCAATGAACCAGTGTGACACACTCCACTTGAAGCAATGGTTAACATCTCCCCATTTCCAATTTACAAGAGGAAAGACACAAACATAGAGAGGTGCAAAGTCACACAGGCCCTCCTGTCCCCTCAGCTCAGCCTCTCCTGCAGGACAGTGACCGTCACACCTGGGGCAGCGCTCCCAGCAGGGCACTGCAGCATCACAGGCAGCATCTTTGGGTCTGTGATATACAGGTGGCCCATATTACTACTTTTATTATTAAAAACCTTCTCTCTGAGGCACTTTGCACAGCCTGTAAGTGCAAGCATGAGCAGTGATTGTGGCTGATGGGGCCAACATCACCCTGGCAACTGCATGGGGTCCAGCACTTCCAGCCAGACGTGATGTGGGCAGGGATGAGGGTCTGCCTGGGGAGCCCCTGGGCCCCTCTGTACCAACCCATGTTTCCAGAGGTTTGCAGCCAGCCTGGAAAAACTCACCCCTGACAAAAGCACATCACAAAGGGCCAGTCACTGCCCTCTGGTTTTCCCTCTGTTGCTGTTGCTTACAAGTCAGAATTAAACCTCTTGCTAGGGAATGTGAAAGGCAGAGCACAAGAGGGCTCACCCTGAAAATTACTGGCCCATGGAAACTTAAATTGGACACACTGCTAATTCCTGCTATTTAACTGCTCTTTTTAATCCAAGTGGCAATGTAAATAAAATCTGATGAGAGATTCATGTCTGACTAAAGCAGTAATTCCTTTCCAAAGAAATATAATCAACAGATTTATGACATAGACTGGAGTAGCCATTGCAACCTCGTGGGTAATGGATCTTAGGCCAAATCCTGCGCCCAGCTGGGCTAAACACAATTTTGTTCTAGATACAGAGTAGAAGTTTCACATAATTTTAACAGATTCATTTTCCCACTGGCATTCCTCGGCCTGCAGGAGACACGTGTGGCTCTGCAGTTACAAAAACACTTCACTGCAATAATCTCCATCAGGAACAGCAATTTAAGCAGGAGAATTGGCATCATTTAACTGTAGTCGTCCACAGAGCAATCAAAAGTCACTGTGGAAAGAGGTGCAGGAGCTCTGACATGAGGGGAAAGAGGGGTTGAGGCAGCTGAGCCTCCACTTCAGTCCCTCCTCAAGTGAGGCTGCAGAAATTTTGTTCTGTTTTGGGTCCCGTGGAGGGAGAAGAGCTCCAGCATCCCCAGGTACCCTGCAAGGGGTTGGTTTGGATGTAGGGAAATTTCTCATCACCTTGGAGCAACTGGAAATACTTTATCTGTTGGTAATCCACCTCCCAGCACGAGGACACATAATCCCCCGCATGCCTCACTAGTTGCATGAATTGGGAGAGAATTAGTTTTCCCCCAAAACTCAAGGACATTGAGAGGTTAATTGAAGTGCTGATAGTCAGTCACTGAACAGTGTATCAAATTATTGAGGGATGAAAAGGTAACCAGTTGTTCCTGGTCTGATATCCATGCAAAAATGAGGGAAAACTTCCATTTGAGAAGAAATTTGACAAAAATCAGAATTATCAAAATCTGGTGGGAGGATTCCTGACTGCAGTCTCTAAATATGCCCAATCAGGGAGAACAGCCAGCCCATCTAGGGCTGAGCAGAGAAAGTCTTACTGCTCCAAATTATTCACACATCAGACATCCTGGAATGGATTAAAGCCCTATCTGACAGCAGCAATAATTAACGTGTGGGGCAGAGCCCAGCATTAGATCAAAGAGAAGCATTTAACATGTATGATGAAGAGAGGAAAAAATGCATTATCCAAGATGCCATCAGTGTGGAGGACATATCCAAGTTATCTTGTGCTGCCATTACTCAAATATCCCTGAAGAAGGTGTAAACAATCACAGCCTGGTTACATTTGCTGTGTGCAGACACAGCTCACATCCAACGAGGCCTATCCATAAACATAAATGAAAACTGGACTTGTTAATTCTTACAGGAGGAAAAAACCCAATAAGCTGTAATTCCATTATTACAAGAGAAGATTGACTGACTTAAAAAGTCACCCTGAATAAAGGAAAAGGGAAAGCTGCACTGCAAAAAGTCTGCCTCTAAAATAAACAAACGAAAAAATCCTGGTTGCACTGCGTTAAAACTTAAATTTAAAAGATAGCTGGCAAGCTCTAATAAAAAGAACCAACCCTGTAGCAAATAGTGAGGCATAATAAGGAAATTGAATCTATCAGTGAAGCATACATCCATTACTATATTAGGATTTTCAAAATATCAATAAAGATGCATAAAAATGATTATTCACTAAGCACTCCTGTTTATGTCTGGAAAAATAAAATACATGTGGTTATGCTACGCAGTTCATTTAGAGGGGGTTTTATCTCTGCAGTAATTAAAGAAAATCAGTCATCTAATAATGGCAGATTTTAAAAATGAGCAAAATGTTTCACATCTTCTACAAGAATAATCTGCTTTCTAATACATCTTGGCATACTGCAGATAGTCGAGGAGACTCAGAAATTAAACTCTTTGGGCAAAAAATGTGAAGTGCAAAGCAAATGAAATCTGTATCTGCAACTCATCGGGTTGACTTTGATCGTGAGCAGAAACAGGTACCAGCTGCCAAGTGAGTAGAGAAATTGGAAGGGAAAAAACATTGTGCCGTTCACCTTGGTTTTATAAACATGTTTTTAAGTCTTCTCAAAAAAAAAAAAAATGCTCTCAGCTTTAGTTGACAACAAAAATCTCTCTGTGAGACATTTAATGTTGAAGCACACAATGTTCTAATAAAAAAATAGCATTACACAGAATTAAAGTGGCACATTTAAATGTGCTAAATGTGCACATTACTATGCTAGGCTGACAACTCTGAAAGTTACTGTGAGATATTCATTGCTCACTAGAGGTGCTGCTACTATGGGTCTTTGAACATCTGTTCTTGCCCTATACGATTTTATAGTACTTTTACCAGTAATTCAAGAAAAACATAAGGTCATATAGCCTAATATATTACATTTTGTAGAGCCATGAATACCAAAACCCTTCACACAGGGGAATCCTGATTGGAGTCTTCTGTGCTGGAAAGCTCTGAAAAGGCCATCAAAAGGGATAATCAATTCAACATTTTCTCTGAGAGCTCACATAGATCCTGGTTGTATAAACAAACATCAAGAAGGCGTAGCTAAATGGCATTATGTTTGTATGAAATTTTAATGATCCTATTCTTCAAGCACTCTCCAGTTCTTGAATAGGTACTTTAAAGGAGTTTTTAAAAAATATGGAGATGGAGCAGAAAATGAACTATAAAATATCCAACTCCTGGTTAGGTGCCTTCCCCAAATGAAGAATTTCTTTCTAGAAATTGCCAAACCATTTTTCTGAAGAAAAAAAAAATAATTCTTAACTCTGAGACACTTCCAAAGAGCAAATATTTTGCCTTTGAAATACACCTCATTGCACCAGATGGTGTGTATACATATATTTTTAAATGTTCCTGTGGATGACTACTCCCACATACTCCTTACAATAGCACCTTCATCACTGTTCCAATCATCCAGACACCCTCAAAGGCACACAATTGCAAACTGAGTCATGCAAAAGACTAGCAAAGTGGAGTAATCAGGAACAAAGAATGCCATTCAGCGGCACAAAACTCTTGAGACTGCTAACATCCCTCAGAGCAGTGCTACTATTTAGTACTTAACACTTCTACCAAGATCTAGAAATCATACAAAAACCTAGCAGACCAAATATAGGGAGGTTTTAAAGTTGCACGCCTTTATCCAGCAGACTGGAAAGACTCCTTATAGTTAGTTAATGTTTAATTAACTTAATGCATCCAGTTCTTTAAGGAATGAAGCACAGGATTCTCACTCCTGAGCCCTGGGCACCCACAGCTTCCCTGTGACTCTGATATCTTCTGCAGATGGTGGTTCATTTATCACCTGTGCAGGTGTAACACCCATGGCCTGAGTGCCCAGTTTACAGCACAGAGTGCAAAAACAAGCCTTAGGACCAGATTTTCAGCTGATCTCAAGAAGCTCAATTATTTTGCATGAAGCTCTACCTATTTCTCAGCAGAGAAACCTTGACCCATCTCCTTCACTCAGCAGCTCTACCACGTTTAATCTTTTTCTTCTAATCTGCCTCTGCATTTCCCCCTCAAGTTTCTACAAATGCAATATTTTGCTGGTACAGTTTGTCCATCATGTCAACTCTACTTTAATTCTTTTTTCTTTCCCTTTTGTAAGCCTCAGTGTAAAAGCTACCTTAGAATGAATATGCCTTGCTGTAAATTAAACTTCAAAATTAAAACCCAGACAGCAGCTCCCAGAGAGACCTAAAATACTGACCTAAACTAGAGTCAATACTATCTCCTTTCATAGCCGGCCAAATTGTCAGCACACAGTAATCACTCAATTCCTTACAAAAGTGTTGTCACATCATACCTGACAAACTCGCCCTGCAGAACCAGAAGACATTTCCTCTGAGCCTGAAGTGCCAGGCTGCCAGTTCTTAGCAGTATTATTCAGGCCACATAGGAAATGGCCATCAAAGAAAGACATTCATTGCTTTCAATGCCGCTTACCGGTGCTTTACTGTTTAAGCAGATTATTCATCTCACAGCATAATACCTCCAGCCTGCCTCAAATACAGATAAATGCATCAAATCCACACCGAGGACTGAGCACATAAGCTCGAGCACACACAACTCTGTACTCTTCTGCCATGTCCACTAAAAGTGGATCAAAAATGACAGTAAAGAACAAAAGTCCAGTATTTTTTGTTCCCTGAATACTCTGTTGCACACAGTGGAGAAAAGATCATCAGGTACCTGGTAATAGTTTTTCAGATTCTCAGGGAGGATTTCTACTGCACTGAGTGCTGCCATAAGGTTAATTTACTAAGGATCAACTGAAAAATAGGAATGATTAACAGAAATCTGCCATGTTTAAGTTCTTACCCATCATGTTTGATTTACAGATATATATTTCCACAAACCTGTGCTGAATAATAAAGGAATATTATCAGGAAAAAAACAATTTCTGATACCACTACGCATTTTTCTCTTCAGTAACTTCTTGAATTGAAGGCCCAGATAGAACTTTGCTGTCATCTCTCCTTGTCTAGTTTTTGCTGCAACAGTAGTGCTGGTTCAAGACTCGTAAGGTTTTTAATTTAACTAGCAAAGGATGTAGTAAAGCACCACATCACAGAATGCAGAACAAGCAAAAGAGCTTTGAAATTGTTATTCCTTTAAGGCAGCTGCTGAGTAATAATGCTGGTTAAATTATGCAAGGAACACTGCATTCTCCCACAGACACACATTTAATATCTCCTGAGGTTCAGTGTATTACACAGTCAAATGAAAAATGTGAAGATTCTCTTATAAGATTTCTTTGCTCCTAGAGATAGCAACAGTTCCATAGAGAAGAATTTAGTAAGAGACTTTTTTTTCCATATCTGTAGAATAAGAATTATAAGGGAAATTAGGTTCATAAAAGTTCTTCTAAAGAAAACCAGAAAATTGCAGTGCCTTGGACTGTATATTCCTTTCAAAGTCCCAACTCTCAGGCCCAAAAGGAGCAGTCCCTGTTTGTGCATCACTTTCCAGATGAGGTGCTGCATGTCTTCATTCTGCACCGATGCAATTTTTTGCTTTTTCATCCATGGCATTTCTACCATGATGCGAAGCAGTTTTGCTGAAGCCTTTCAAAGAGATGTTCAGGGTGCAAAACTCCCTCTCATCCAAATAGAAATGCTGGGCTGCAATGGCAGCTTGAAGCAGAATTTCTATTTAGTTGTTTACTTTTCCCCAGTCACAGAATATAGTTTGGTTTGGTGTGTCTTCTTCTGTCTCCCAACGTAAGCAGCACATCTTGATCTTAGCAGGAGAATATTCGCTGAGCAGCGATGCAGACAGGAGTCTGAAGAAGAAAACTGTGTAAATCTGAACTGAGAGACAACAAAACTTTTCTGTGAGTGTAGATAAGTGCCTTGTCTGTGCACGTGAAGCCTTAATCTCCTTGGAGAACCCTGCACAAACCTAAGCAATATTCCACAGTGATCCAAGTGACTTTCAGAGATACTTAGTTGAGGATATTTCTCTTTAAGAGAAGCATTTCTTAAACACTCTCCCTGTTCACAGGACACACAATGTAAAGCACCATCCTGATGGAAGGATACTCAAGTCTTGCTAAATTTAATGATAAGACAGAGAAAAGCCATGGGTATTCTGATATGAGCAGTAACACAGAACAGGAAAGCTCAAAACAGCTTTTGGAGAAGAAGAGAACAGCAAAAGGTAAGTAAAGAGGAGAAAGAGGAAAATGAGTGTTTCTTGGGACCATGCTGGGGTGAATCACACTGATAATTTATTTGAAAAAAAAGGGGGTGGTGGAGGGAACAGCAAAGGAAACCACAGTTCTGCAGAAGAAAATGGCAAACTTCCATTTGAGTTTAACATTCAACCCAAGCAAGCTGAACAAACCCTTTAAACTGAATTTACATCCCTGTTGCAGCAGCTGGAAAAAAATAAAAAGACCTTGTATAATTCTATTTTGTTCATATTTATTGAAAACTAACAGCACGATTCATGGCAGAAATGAAAAGTCATTAATGAGAGTTAGAAAACTCCCACACAGACCAGGACTCAGGTAATCATCATTAGCAGCAGGAAAAAAAGACAAAATATAATGCTGGGAGTAGAACAGGACTGATGAAAGCTGTGAAATGTTAGTTGGGTGATATTGATGCAACCAAAGACACTGCAGAAGTGGAAAAGATGGGCAGGGAGAGTGACTTTGTAAGAAAAAACAGATGCTAGCACAATATAAATGAGTATCTGATATCGTATTCCTTGAAATGAATAGATGTTTGAGTATTCTCTTAATCCACTACGAAGAGCAGCAAGATAAAACAATTTTGAAAAAAGTGAAATTAAAGAGTAAATCTCTTTTCATTTAAAATGCAACCAGAGATGGTGAAGTTTGCATTTTCCAAGACTGAATGTCTCCAGCCCAAGGAAGAACACAAAGCAAGCCAAGTGTCTCCGACCTGCATAACAATCTGAAATGTATTGACAAGTAATTGTACCTTATTAAAGCCCAATCATTCATTACTAAACACTACAAATTAAATCACTGTGTATGCCAAGGCTGTCATTAACCTAAATAATGTCCATGCCATGTGCACATTAAAGTTGTATGCAGAAAGACACAGGGCAAAGGTTTAAGACGAGACTATTTTGATTGAACAGGACATTTTAAACTAAGAAATATTAAGAGCTGGAAAAATTATAGCTCCTTACATGTAATGCAGTCAGTTCTTTTGCTTTCTTTCCAGTATCTCAAAACAAGCAGGCATACAGCTGATACAGGTAGAAAATGTGTTGTTGTATTTAAAGGAAATTAAAACATTCACCCAATTTTAATTAGTCCAGTTATTTCTGTAAAAAATCTGGCTCATCCAAGTGTGCATGAAGAAAAGGGTTTTATATTAATGTACATCTGCCATAAGCAGTTCAAGTCTAAATTGCAGAATATATTTGCATCTTTTTCAGGACTACTGCAAAAAGAGAAGAAAAAGGGAATTATTGATGCATTCAAACAGTGTGCATCTTGCTTTGTAATGTAATCTGTTTTTCTTTTCCTTAACACCTACACAGCTTCTGTTGCTAGCTACTGCAGTTTAAAGAATAAATACAGACTCAGGGTATCAACTTCCAAAGAAAAACTTGTGAGAAGCTGTTTGCAGATTTGCATTTTTGTATTTCAGAACACTCAAGTCAAGTTCAAGTCTTTGTTTCTTGAGACACTTAAACCAACTAAAAGGGTTTTTGTTGTTCTTGCTAGAGTTCATATCTAAAAGTCCAGTGGAGTTACTGTATGTGTTAAGGCAAATCCTTCCCCTGCAGACTTTCAGCAAGGACCCAGGAGTCATTAAAACATGTGCAGAATAGAAAAGAATACTTTCTTCTGGAAATGAAAATTCCTGTTGCACTGTCTATATCCATGATGATCCTACAAATAGGGAAACCAGGAAGAACCAGAACAGCGGCATGCGAGCTAAAGAGCTTTTATATTCCTGAGAATTGCCATGGGGGAAACCTGGAAGAATCTGAGTGTTTGTCCTGAATTCACTCTTAAAACTGCACCTAATCAGAAAACACTTCTGAGATGCAAAGGGAGACCGTGGACAGCAGCAAAACAGAATTACATCTGGGATGTCATGTTCCAAATGGCAGCACACAGCTGAGAGCACTGCAGGCTGCCCAAGCCACTGCCTCAGCAGCAGCAGCAGGAATTGCTAAGCCACACCTTGAATGCTGCTGGGCAGAGCTGGCCTTGGGGGACACAGGTCAGGTAAGGGCTGGGCTGGAGGGGAGGGAGGACAAAATCTCACAGAAGGAAAGGAAGAGAAAGAAATGGCCAGGAGGTCAACTGCAACTGAGTTTGCTAAATGAAGAAGCAATGCTCTGCTCTTCCAAGAGAATTAGAGGTCTGAGTTGCCCAAATTCAGCTCCTGCAACTATGGGTTCCCTTATAAATGTGGTGCATTTCTGCCAAGTAAATGGAGCATAGTGAGTTCTTATGAACCTCCTCATTTAACTTTGCTTTGCAACAGCTTTGAGCACTGCGCTTATGAATTAGGCACCACTCTTTCCCCAAGTGGGAAAAGTGATTTTTAAATGAGGTGGCTTGCTAGAGGTGGCTCACACAGAAGAGTCACACACTGAGATAACAGCACAGCCAGACAGGGAAGTGTGGGGTCTGCTGGGACCAGGCTGCTGGGGATGAGTTTGTGCAGGAACAGCGGCTGACGGAAAGTGATCCCGAGGGGCACAGACACCATCCTGAGCATGAGACACCAGCCCGCAGTCATCGTTACCTATTTAAGTATGAAACTTAAAGACTCTTCCAAGTGCTTCAGGATTCCTCCCTGGTGCTCTGTTTGGCAGAGTTTCTCACTTTGCAGGAAGCCATAACGTGCTCAGGTGTGCTTTTGTCACCTCCCAGTTGTTTAACAGCCCAGAGCATCTAAATCATCACTGATGAGGCCACTCCAGAACACACATGTACAGGGCACAGACTGCTCCTCGTGGCAGGCAGGAGCACTCAGCACCTGGGCAATTCTTCAGGTCTCACTACTGCATTTCCTATATATTCTTGAACCCCACTAGTTTTCTCTTTTCACATTCACAACTCACGACTTTTAACTTTGTACATTTGTTCTTTGCAACTGAGTATTCCTAATAATTGCATATAAAATATCTATTTTTAAAAGTGTCTATATTACTGCAGTACATATATCGCTCTTTTTAAAAAAAAAATGAGGGGAGGGGGAAGTGTTGGGGTTTTGGGGGTTTTTTAAAACTTTTCAAGTTTCATTTGCACAGGTAGAAAATTTCTGTTTACCTCTGGAAAGAAACAAAGAGGAGGAAGTCTGCAATAAATTTAATTTCCTGCCTTCCACTACTGTACACTAGATGCTATTTCTTTAAAACTTCCTTGCATCTTATTCTTTTAAACCTCCCTTTCATCTTGTAAACAGTACAAGGCCAATAAAACCGCTTTTATGCAGTATGTGTAGTTCTAAAATTATTCTTCTCATCCATTAAAAAATAAAGTATCCTCCAAGCTCCCTCCCAATTTTTCAGTAAAAAAGTTAAACTCATTTTTAGAGTGATGGTAGTGCTTTGACTGTAGTAGGTTTCTTTTTCTAAATTGGCTAGAAAGCAAGGATTAAAGTGGAACAGGGAAGGGAAAAGTCTGTGCAAACTCTAAAGTCAGGCTTTAGAAATATTTATGCAAATGGTACTCAAGCAAAAAACAACCCCTTGAAGATAAATTTTTCTGCAAATGTACTACTAGTAATACATACATTTGACTAAAGTCAAGTTTTAAAATGCATAGACAATTAGAAAGTATGCTACTGGATTTGCTTGCAAAGCTAGGATTTTAAATTGTTCTGGTTCACTGCTTTTCTTTTCTGGGGCTGCCCTACAGGTGAAAAGTATGTTCAGAAAGAACATTTCTCCCAGATGGAATTGGACTGTATGCCCAAGAAAGCAAAAATGAATGAACAACATATGTCATAATTAGTCCTAAAACTTATACAACACAAGTAGAGCTGCTCGACAGGGAATGAGTCCTGTCTGTGGCAGCACACAGAGCTTAAAGTACACTCTTGTAGTTCAATACTTTTATCTCTTCCTCACTGTTTGATGCTTCTTGGCAACTCCACAGTTCAGTGCATTCCACACGCTGCAGAACATGAGAATAGAGAAAAAAAGATACATCACACAAAGAAAAGTCAGATGGCAGCTGTGCCAACTTAGGGCAAGAAAAGAAAACGATACAAAAATCTGAGGAAAATAAAATTCACAGGTAAGAAAGAAACATGGAGAATAAGAGTAGAATATGAACCAAATGCCAAGAGGCAATGGAAGGAATAAATTCATCTCTGTCAATGGGTGCAAGAAACAAAGAATTTGTGATGAGAGAGCAAGAGGTGGAAGATGAAAGGCACAGCTGTCGAAATGAAGGAGCAGCAGGAAGTGTTGGGAGAAACAAATGCAACACAAGAGGATTCCACTCCATTTCTCTGCTGGCAAAGCAGAGGATGGAGCACAACGTGTCTGTTCTCACAGCAGCCATGGCAGGAACCTCTGCACCTCCCCAGCCCAGCTCTGCTTTCCTTGAGCCCACCATGGAGAGACAGGCAGCTGTCCTGGAACTGCAAAGCTTCAGGGAGCCACAGCTGGGCTCCCACTGGTGGAGACCAGCAGCATTCCTCGAGGAAAACCAGCCACAGCAGAGATTTAACTGGTTGCTCCGACAAACTTGCTGCTACTTGTGTTTCTTAACTTGGTGTAAGTGTCCAGCACCTTCTCTCTGTCTGCCCAGGGGTGATTCTGGATCCCATACACTTCCTACTCCTGGCCCACAGATTATTTTGTCTCAATGGATCGCTTTCCCCAGTATTACTTCACACAAGTGATAATCCTGCCTCTTGGAAAGGCTATATATTTCATTTGTGAGATTATTTATTTCTTATCAGTCCCATGTAGAGAACGCTTTTATCATCATCATCTTGTACAGGGATTAAAAAAATATCTTGTTGGCAGTTGATCTAGCAAAAAATTAGAAGAGCCACCTCAAAGGGGCAGGTTACTCTGAAGTTTGACCAGTGAAAACAAAAAATATAGACCCAGCTGGCTGATCCTGCAAGCTTGTGCCTCCATGAAACATATGAGGGAAAAGACACAATTCTTTTGAGAAGGAAGGCAGGGAAAAGAATATTGGATATTATAAAACTGTGTGCCTCAGTCCTAAAAAAGGCTTTCATTACATTTCTTGTGCCAATGATATTTTTCATTCTTCTGTAAATCTTTTATAGGTCCATAGAAGGATAAAATAAACACTTCAGAGCAGATTACATCAAGTTCAGCTAATGAAGGAAGGTACTTGGCAAAAAAGAGTTACTCTGGCATCGCAAAATGAAACTACATTGCCTAAATTTACTTCTGTCAGGGTAGGTTTTGTTTAATCTACAGACCACAATAATGCACTGAATGGACAGGACTGAAAAGAGGTTAAAGTCATCTTCTCATCAGAAGTCATTTAATATAAAGTAAATTGTAATGGTAGCTGGAAGGAAAATCAAATACAAGAAATGAATTCAGGCTCTGCGATCGAAGCTGCAGTTCCATTGATTAACCTCTGCTAAAACAAACTGCTGGATTCTACTTTCTCATTTATTGCCTTCCCCATGTCTTGGTTGCTATGATATCCTTCTAAAGATACATGGCAATTGCTCATCTGAGAGTTCTAGATAGAAAAAGGACAAAAGCAAAAAAAAAAAAAAAAAAAANAAAAAAAAAAAAAAAAAAAAAAAATCCTAATTAAAAAGGTTGACTAACAAATATTGACTAATAACCAAAATTAAATTAGTCTTGTGCCTATAGTGAAAAGTTCTCACAAAACCTTTGACAGTAAAATCCTTATTCTGCTCCACCAACATACAAAAGAGCCCTGGAAATAACTGAAATCTGAAACCTTATAGAGCTGTTATTTCAGCAACACACCTCCAATAAAGCACTTTTTAAAACTGACGCCAGAGAATGACTTTTGAGACAACCTTAAGTAATTTAGAGTTTCCCACTCGTATGAATAATTTTCTTCCAAATAATCCTATGAAGGAAAAAATTGAATGTTTTGGAGGCTTAATTTCAGCTCTGATTTCATAAATACCAGATTTCCTTTAAGTAATATTTACTTCTATGGGTTTGAAGAAAGTCCCATAATCTCCAGTGAGCCATATTGCCTCTCTCTTTTGTATAAAGGTACCAGGCTCTGCTCTTAAGACATAACAGGCAGTTATGATTTTTAATAAATATATATAAAAATTTTGCTGTGTTCAGACCTCCGAATATACCAAGGGAATTTTTACCCTATTACATCTAAAAAATTTTCAGATTATTTAACACAATGAATTATTGAAAAATATTTCTCTTACATTTTAAAAATTAGCATTTAGCTGTTGTCTTTGAGAATTCACTAGATTGTTGTGTAACCAGCCCTTTTTTGATAGAGTTATAAACATAATTTTGGAAATTAAAACCCCTAAAAAGAGATGCTGAGTCACAGCACAGACGCCCCAAGGTTTTCAGTGAGCAGCTGCAGCATTTGGAGAAGAGCAATGCCTTCAGTACCCAAACCCACACAGTGGAAGCCATTTCTGGGCACCCTTTTTCTGTATTTTAACAAAAAAGTGCTTTCACTAACGCAGCTGAAAGTGACTGGTGTTTGTCCACACGCCATAGCAATGTACTCACAAAAGCAAAACTGGAGCTTTTCAGCCACGAGTTCAGATTCAAGCACCTGCATTTTCATTTGGCCACTGAAAACACGTATATATAGATATATATCCATATAGGCACGTGTGTTTGCACAGCACAGGGCTGAAAGAAGGAAAAAGGGCTCACTGTTCTCTTCCCCAGGATGTGCTATTACTGTTTCTTTAATCAACACCCTCTAAGGATATAAGTGAAATACGGGCTGCAAGGAAAGTTTCATTAGAACAGGTAATGTGGTTGTGAGGAAAAAAAGAGACTTGTACAGAAACTTTCCTTCAGTTTTGCTATGGGAGCAGCAACCTTCAAGCAGAACAGGGTTAAGACAAATTGCTCACATTCACCTAAGCTGTTTAAGGAATTCAGAAAGAGATGTTCAGTATTCACAGAAGGGACTAAAGCAAGATGATCAGGACAACAGGACAGGGGAATAAGGCAGGGAATTGTTGCCTCTGGAACACAAGAAACTAACGGAAATCAAAATTATAATGTGCAATAAAATGTCTGTGGAGTCCCTAGGTTTAGTGTCCAACAGATGTGACTTATTCTCCCAACACAGCCTCTTGAAGGTATTTTGTAGACTTTCCCTAAGGATTTGTAAGAGAGGTTGGAAATGGAGTTCTTGTCTTGGGGAAAATATGATTTTCATATTTTTTTACCGACTGTGTGAATTCGTTTTAGTGCTGGAGGATTCTTTTCACCCACACTTTCCCTGGGGACATTTGGTGCACGGGATGAAATATGTTGGAGTCTGAGACAGAGAGAGAGAGATTATCCATGAATTGTGATAGTTGTGGGGTGAGAAGGTATTTCTTACAGGAAATGCTTTTGCAGATGCTGCACTGGTGGTTCCACACGGGCTGCCTTCCTCTGGCAGGGGGTGGTCTGCAAGCATGTTCCTAATGATGGGTTTAGCAAGTCAACGATGCATTTGAAAGCTGTGAAGAGAAATTCTGGGGAAATATCATTCAGTGTACATCGGGTCTTTGCACAGGCTGTTCTGGAGTTCTCAGGTAAGGTCTGGTTTTGTCTGTGAAGCTGGTGACGTGAATTTCCTCCCGGTGAATGTGGCGGTGTCCAGCAGGGAGGCTACACATCACTGCACCCACCTCCTCAAAACAGCAGTCACCCCCAAACCACAGCAGGAGGCTGAGCTCTTGGTGCAATGGCACATTGTCATTTTCCCCCCGCCTGCTCCGCAGTCATTTTTCCACAGGCAACCTGAATTTTGTATCACACTTTTTGTTGTCCTAATCGCCTTGTTTTAGTCTCTCCTGTAAATATTGACCATCTGTTTTTCTGAATTCCCTGAATGTGCCTGTCAATAACCTGTGGGACCCTTGAAAAGTTCAAATATGTTAATCTATACAGCTTTGTACAACTATTTGAATTGCAACATTTTCATGTTCTCTAAGTCACAGGTTAATTCAGTACCCTTGACAACTGAAGATTCATGTGAAAATAATCCAAAATAGCTCTGACTTCTGGATTCTCAGTGTGTTTGGACAGATTTTAACCACAGTAATGAGATTTTCCAAACCAAGATCTCAGTTCTGCTGCCATCACTGTATCATACGGATGTGAATATTTCCTCAGTGGGAGACTGCAAAAGACAGGAGAGTGCACAAATCTGCAGGGTGAGACCCCTTTAGAGAGGGCAGCAGTGAACCTGGGTGACTGTGAGAAAAAGGATGGAGACTGACAGTAGCAGAAAATATTGGCCACCATCACCTGCCACTGATGGAGGAGCAAGAAAGCCTACAGTTACTTCAGAGACTCACAAAAGATGATTCTTCAGAGGAAAGATGGAGGAAAGTTTGAATGAGCACAACCAAGACTTGAAATTCCACTGAAAACGAAAGTTCTTCCTTCAAAACGTGGCTTGGGAGTAGCAATGAAGAAGTAACTTTAATATACATTAACCACAACTTTATTATTCTGTCTATAAACCTTTTCTTAGAGTGACATCAGGACACTCACACCAATTTACAGCACTGAAATTTGAATTGTACTCTTGAACATGTAATGCCAGTGGAAATTTCACCAGTGATTTAATGGAGCTGGCATTTCACAAATAGGATATGGTTTTATTCCTCATTAGGGAAAAAAAACCTACTTTATTCAGTGTCATAGCGATGTGAGAAATTATATAAGACAGTGACACTGAATAACAGTGAAATGATATATATTGCTTCAGTTATATCTACGCATTATAATGTGTTTTATAACAATTTGTTAGAGTAGCATCTGTTACAGATTTACTAAAACAATTTGAATATGCTTTTCAATGAGCTGAAGAACCAAGCTCCACCTATTAATCATGGAATATATATCAATGAATAATTTATAAATGGTACCTTTATTCAAAGAGCTGCCAATTAGCTCAACAGTCACTGCATTCATAACTGTATCAGTCACCTCTAAACTTTCAACCTTTATCAAGATTTCAAATGCAGAGGCAGAGAAATTGAATGAAAAGTTAAGTTTTTAGCATAACAGCTTCACACTGACTTTGATATTCTCCAGCATCACTGACAGTTTCCTCAGGAAAGGCAATTCTGAGCCCTTTAATGTATAAAATACATATATTCCTATTTCACACCCCACAGCTTTTAAAGACAATCATTACTGCACACTATAAATATAGTAAAATAAAAATAGGCATTGTGTACCACTACAAAAGAAGTAAAGCAAGGCTAACTAAATAATTCTGCTCCAAAAAAGACTTTATCCTGCAGTTTGGTATTTCCACAGATTGTTTCTTCTACTGCAACACAGGTAGAAAGCTGTAATTTTTTTCCAGGGCTGTGCCCTTACTGAGATTTCCAACTGTATAACAAACTCTGCAGTCACATGGGGCTGTTCTGTCCTCCAGTCCCACTCACCAGAGCAAGCTGTTTACTTCAAAACCAGTGTAGAAATATCTGTGCAACTAGCAAATTCAGGAAACCTCTCTTTCCTACTTTATTTCAATTAAAAAGACAAATAATTACAATCAGCCTCATTAATGTGAGATTGAAACCGCAACGGTGAATCACAGAGAGTCACATTTCATGGTGACATAAACAGGAGTAAAAATTACCCGTGTACATTTTTAATGTAGATTGGTGTTATTTGCATGCCCAGAAAGATGGAGGAATGGTAGCAAACAAAAACAATAAAAAAGGGCAATCAGCTGTCTTGCCTTAAAGCTTCGCGTTGGTTTCCTTTCCCTTCTGCAGCAAAGCCCTCTGGCCTCTCAGCATGGCAGCAGAGCTAACACTGACTTCCTGAGGTGCAAGATGCAGCTGTGATATTCAGCTAATTGAAAAACATGCTTGAAAGTGCATTAGTAAATTTTGAAAAGATTGGGCTATAACAAGGTGCTTTTCACACAGTCCCTGAATTTAGCCCCCAACATTTTTGGCTTTTTTTTTTTCTTTTTTTTAATCGGCACCATCAGTTTGTCAACAATGCAAATTTAACATTTATTTTATCCTCCAGTTTTCATAATCGGTTCATTTGGCTTAATGTGGAACTCACCTTATTACGGAATATTCACCAAATACATGCAGCTCAATAACACTAATTTTGAAAGTGTATCTGTGCAATTACTTCAGTTTCTTCAGCTCACATTAACCTACTGTGGAGGGGCCTGTCATGTATTCTGCTGCTGCAAAATGTGCAAGGCTATAGATCTGTGCAGACAAGAAAACATAATGTATATGTATAATTCTGAGTATGTGTTTGTGAATACATACACAAATAAAAATGCATGTCCTTATCCAAAATGGAAAGAAACCTCCACATCACATAGATGCAGTGAAAGACAGTGGTTAGGGTTGGATAAGGAGAATGCAGTCATGATGTGTTTGTTCTCACAGTATGGAACACTTAGGAAAAAAAAATAAGCAGAGAGCCAACAGAAAAGCACCCAAAGGAAAAACAAATTCTCAAGAACATGAAGAGAAGCCAAAACAGAGGATGCATCCACTTCATCTTGTAATACAAGTTCATTTTAAGAGAAAGATATAAATGAAAAGTCAGTGAACGTGCAGTTTGGTAATTGAAAATCTCTGTAATTACCCTAGTTACCAAGGGAATTTTCATCTATTTGTACTCAAAGACGTCGCTTTTTAAAACCAAGGCAAAATTATAAGAAACTATTAGGGAACACTCTAAGATAATATTTTTAAGTATGTAATAAGAGTAAGGAACATCTCTGATTTTATGTCCTATAACACCACCCAAACTGCTTCAATTAAATTTCCTGTAGTGCCTGCAAACTCCAGAAGCAGTGTGTTTTTAGGGAGACTTTAATTGCCTGTGTAGCATCCATGATGTACAACAATTTTAGGCAGCCATCAGGGTTTTTGTCTGAGAGGAAGAATGATACCTTACAGGCATTTCCAGGCTCACCACTGCACCTTCCCACCAGTGGAGCACATCACTGTATTATGGGAGGTATGAAAATTGGTGACTCAAAATCATTTTTCTAATGGCTGCATTGTAACTTGGAATTTTAAAATAGTTCCTGTGATTTTCAACATAGACACACACAGTGAGGGGAGCAAGCCCTCTAAGAAACTGATTTTGAAAAATCCTTTCCTCTGATTCATTTGTACTTTAAATAGCTTAAATTAACAGATGCTGGGACTTTAAGCATTTTTCCCTTAGACCTTTAGTCATGCAACAGAGGCCAGCTAAATAAGTGAACTAGATTGAACCTTTACTAAACTAAAGTTAGTAACAGGCTGGAGGCTAAAATCATGTTCACTGTCCCTATCAGCACACACTTGATGTATGGTGCTAAACTGATGGCATATGAAAACAAACAAACAAAAAAAAAACTCGTTTTCATTCTTAAAATCCATTTATGAAACAAACTGGGTATTCAGGTCCCATCTGTAAAACCCTCATGAGCAGCAGAAAGGCTGCACAGGGCTCACCCAGGAGAAGGTGGAGATCCTGGTGGAGATACCCTTAGGTGATGTGCAGAGCTCCCAGTGTTGATGCAGGATGCACTGTGCAAATAATAGCACTGTTTTAAACAAAAGCCTGATGCACACCACCAGAAAATAAAATAAGAAATAACCTTGATGGAAGGAATCTGCAAAGACACGAGCAGCAATAGAAATTCAAGCTGCCTTTATAAAGCTTTTCTAATTTCTAAGAGGTCTAAACATGCTGCCAGGGGGTTAAGTACCTGCCAACACTTCCAACTCCCAACATCCCCAGGACTGTGATCCTTTTTGTGTGTGCTGTGATTCTTACCTTGTCCACTCCTCTCTCTGTCCTTTTATACTCCAATTTCTTAATCTCCTCATTGTAATTCCTGTTTTTTTCTCCCTACCTTGTCCATTCAGCTCTGCCATACGAAATGCAACAGCACAGAAAGCAGTGAGCCACTCCCTTTCAGCAATTTCCTCCTTCTCAGCTTGTCTGTATTCCTTTGAACATCTTTGCTACCTTGAACTGCAGAAACGGGTAAAATCAAGGAAAAGTGGGGAATTAACAAAATATAGAAACACAGACAATTTTTAATCATTAAAACACTTCAGCAACTATTTTCCCTGAGATCCAAGAGTGCCTCTGTGCAGATTCCTGTGCTGAAGGATTAAGACACTGTGATGCAGATGATGCTGAATATGATGCTGAAAACAAAATGTGCAGAGTAAAACAACATTCCTAGTTCTAACAGATGGCACATTTTTTTTTCCTTTTGAGGATTATTTTTTCTAAAAATATGTGGGTTTAGGCTTCCAAAAATTAATAAACTAAAGAAGGAGATATTTTTTAAGTTATGTTCTTATGTAAAGGAATAAAAAGAGAAAGCAATTAGCTTTTGTTTTTGTGACTGATATGTTTTGTAGAGCTACCCAGACCTCTCTTGGGCTGCCTGTTTGCTCTTAGTCAGTAAGGACAATGACATCCTCAAGTTACCATTTCTCATTCATTTCACTAAATGTCACTCCTAGGTAGATGGGAAATTAAGGGATTAACCAGGAATGAGACTGAGCTGTCACTGGAAAATTAATATTTTCAAATTAACTTTAGACAAAGGATTCATAAGATCTAAGTTATGTTGATGAAAACAAGCAGTTGCTCCATAATAAATATGTAAATCAAGCCACTGATCTATCAGTTATTATGACAGTCTGACATCTCAGAAAAACTTGCTGTGATTCCAAGCAACATCCATGCAGTGCTGAATACACATGGTAGCAGATCAAGATGGTAATGCATAACTGAGTATTTAGAATGCTTAAACCCCTCTTTTTATCAGGTAATTTCTAATATAAACAGCTTTTAAATGCAGTAGCTTTATCTGTCACTGTTAATTAAACCTGTACTTTGTCAACATACAATAATCCATTTATTACAGTAAAAGCCACTACATTTCAAACCACTCACAAATTGCAAACCATAATTGCTAGGATTATTTTATTTCCAAGTGCAGGCAGCAAAGCCACCTTAAGATTCAACAATGGGGAGATCATTTTGGAGTGTAACCATAGCTCTATCTCACAGTCCATTTGCTTTAGTATTGGCAGCAGACAAGCTGTAATTTTTCATTTCCTAATTAGATTTAGCCATTAATTTAACTGTTCCATCATACTGGTGGGAGAGAACAGCCCTATTTGTTTGGTCCTTTTCCTTTCCTCATTGTTTTTCTAAATACTATATGATAAATGCACTAAATGAGGGGGAAACCACGAGGATCTGAATATACAAAAAGACCTGGGCACTTCCACACTGGTCACGTAACAACCTCAGTTTTGAGCCCCTGACTTCCAAACTGCAACTTGTGACATTTTAAGAGGTGTTTTCTGGCAGCACACAAAGGGGAACTGGGCACTCTGGGAGGGATTCACAGTACCTCACTCTCTCCAGTAGCTCAGGGGGGATGCTGAGCAATGCCATAAATCCCAGCTCCCCGTGGGCTCAGGTGCCTCGCTCTGGGCTGCAGGAGTCAGACAGGAGCTCAGGGTTCCAGCAGCTCCATGATTTAGGGAGCCAGCAGACAGGCTGAAACCCTGGCAGGACTTACTGCTCCACGCTGCCTCTGCTTCAGTGAGGCACTGCCTTTCACAGAGCAGAGCCCTCTTGTCAGGCTGGGTGAATGTTACAAGGCCAGTTTAATAACAAGTCAAACAGATTAGTTTAAGTCACTTTTAATGCTGGTTCAGGCTAACCTGGCTGACTCTGGATTGACAGGGAGTAAGGATCTCTGCTTTGGAGGCAGCACCCTCTTATAGAGAAAAGGTAACGATGCAAAAAGGCAGCATGGTGGTTACTTCATATATTCCTACAGCCAGTCCCAAAATAATCTGCTACTACATTTATGCACTGAAATCATTCCTGTCAATAAAGTGAGCGAGGGTCATTCCTATAAAAAACCCCAGCATAATGGAAGGAAGCAATATGAGTCACTTCTCTTTCATACACTATGGAGAAAAAGAGATGAATCTTCCACAGTGTTCTCAGCACAAAAGAGCTCAAACTCTGGTCTTTTCCCCATTTCTGCAATGCTGCAGCCACCTGCCCTCAGCCAGAAGCACTCTCTACACTCCACAGCCCCGTGGAAAACCTCTGTAAGTGGAACCAAAGCAGGGAAGCACAATCTGCACTCAGGAGTGAGGACACCAATCCAGGCCAAGCGAGCAGAGGGGCTGGGGGCTGATCCCTCTTCTGGCCTCTGCTCAAAATTTGTACACGGAGTGTTTTGCCCAAAGGCACTTTGGACTTGGATTAGTAACTGGGCCAAGATCTCTGCTGACCCAGGCTGCCTCGGTGACTGAAGCACAGACATACTGTGTCTGTTCAGCCCAAGGACCTGCAGGGGTTTTTAGCAGAGTGACACAGATGTAACTGGAGTGGACAATGCCCTCTGTGCTGCATACCTAGGGCGCTTTAATGAGAAATGAAAGGTATGGATTTGATCTCCCCGAGGCTACAAAGAGCCCAGAGTTTCAGTCTTGCAAGCCTGGATGAGTGCTCTATCTACTGAAATATTGTATAAATTTCAGAAGTCCCGATTCGGCCATTATACACTGCGCAGGCATCACATCAACCACGCTTTGGCTGAGGAGATGTAGACAAAACATCACTTCTCCTGAGGACCCCAAAGAGCCTTGGGTTTGAGATGGATCTGTGTCATGGAAAAAGCAGCACTTCAGGAGCACAGGGACTGTACTGCAAAAATAGATTAGAATCTGTTCGTGCTGGGCAAGGGATTTTAAAGTCCACTTTAAAATGCACTGAGAGCCCTGCATTTCATACAGTCAATACCCAATATTTCACAACAAACAGCTCTCATTGTGATGTTTTAATGTTCCCCATCTTCCCAGGGAAGCTGTATCTTAATGAAAGTATTTGTAAGTAGATGTCAGTGTCTGTTCACGCTACAGGCAGTAAAATAGGGAAAACCTTCCCACAAGTCTAGTGTCTGAAAAACCCCCTCTGAAGTTGCTTCTTGAATAACTCCCACAAGTGTTTGCATTGTCCTGGCTTTAGGATGAAAATACATCTAAATTAAAGTTTGCCCGAGAATTGGTCAACAGATCTGGGGTATGGTTAGACCAGTGTCAGGACATACTAATACAGGGTGAATTAGTACAATTAAAAATTCTCAAAGAATTTGCCTTCTTAATATAAGAAGAAAGGAAAAAAAATATGAGGTATTTTCCTGGGGCTTTAGAACTCTCCTAGCCAGAGGACACTGAGAGTGGAGGATGCAGTGCCAATGGACACCTTTGGAAATGTTAGGAATGTGTTTGGAAATGTGAAATGCACACCTGGACAGAAGATATATAGTCTTCCACCCTGTAGACAGAGAAATGCATCTCATAGTGACTTCTCAGTCAGATTGCTATTTTTTGCTACTGTGCATTCGGGACAAGAATTTCATTCTAAAATTCTAAAAATCATTTTGAAATGTATTAGTCAACAAGAGACCTGGTACTTATGCCAAAAGAGCCAAGATCCCTCCTCTGGAGCTACAAGCAACAAATCTGTTAAATGTCCCTGACACGCAGTCCCTTGGTTTCATATAAAACCTCAGCTTATATTAATTCTGGGACTTCCTAAAACTGAAAAACATGAGAAGGGTTTCTCCAGAGACTTCAAGACACAGCAAATGACCCTTGCTACAGACAAGCAATTCTTTCTTCCTTGTGAACAAGTACCAGAAGGCTAATTAATCCTTAAGCATAATCATAACTCACCCAACTAAAAAACAAGGTCAAACAATGAGTTTGCAAATCACTGACAATTGTATATGATTATGTAATAGGCTGTCATTGCCTCGAGGCTTTACATTTCTGATTGCACAGGCACAGGTGAGGTGTCCTACAAAACATCGTGTGCCAACCAAATATATCTCATATTTGAGATATATTCTCAAATCTGCATATTGCAAACCCAAATGGTTTTCATTTGTTAATTATTGACATTCAGCCATTGAAATTTAGTGATATTACATCTATTACTGGCACAGGAAAGGGAAGAAAATATAAAGGTGGAAGGGGGAAAAATAACAATACTTAGTGATTTAAAATGAAACATCATCACCACCACCAACTGCTCTCTGAATCCGAATTGCTAAAACCATAAGATTATCAACAAGACTTGATGCAGGTAGAACAATGAAACCTAATTATTTCTCACAAAGCAGACTATTCCATTTCAAACAGAGGAAATCTAAGAGCAATAAAGCCCATGCTATTAACAATTTGTCTGCACACATGATTAGACTCACAGAGATTAAGAAGCCTCTGAATTTAATGATGAATCCCATATTTCTGGCTGGGCTCAATATTCTCTACTAATTATATAGAAAGACCTTGTGGTAGTTAAAGGTATTTAGATGACAAAATATGGCACTGTCTCCACAGATTTACTATTAACACTTGGCATTTATTATTGGGTATTAAACTACACTGTGAATTAATATCGGCATTTAGGGTTATTTCTTTTGTTTAAATGTTAAAAAAGTAATTCTGGAGAGCTAGAGGACAGTGCTTTATGACTGTTTGCTATTTAGTAACCTCAAAATATGAGCTGTATACAGATGCTGCCCCAGATAGAATTCAACAGAACAAGTTACCAAAGAAAGCTGGGGAAAGAAAATCAAAAGGTTCAGGACAATGAACTGAGAATCTGACATGAGCTCTTAGCAATACCAGGAACAAGTATAAATACACTTGATGTAAAAGATGATCATAAAACAGAAAAAAACCCCATTGCATATTTAAATAAGTTACATTCTAATGGCAGAAAAAATGTTAAATATTTCCTTTATACAGAGCTCTTGGAACTGGCCACAGAAACATTATTTACTGAACCTGCTATGAACAAATATCTTGTGTTCTACCATTTAGCTTGCAATAGTTGTTTCTTCCTTTTGTTCTTGGAAGATACAAAACAATTTCTTTCCCTTAAAACAAAACAAAAAACTCCATAGCTTAATTACAAATCTAATGACTCCAGGAGCAGAAAAAAAAACTTTTAGTCTTTGGAAAAAATATTTTCAATATCTAATTTACAATGATGAAAATGCTTCTCAGATGCACTCTGCCCTAAGAGTTTTTTATCAAATCAGTCATCTACATTCTACTGATCTTTCTGTAGTTGCTAATATAGATTTGTTTCCTAGCACACAAAGTATATTCCTGTGCTTAGTGTCTGGTATTTTACATCTCTTGAGAAGTGCAAACACCCACTTGGAACAATGTTCTTGGCTCTGTGGATGTATACACTACACACTCATATACGCCCATGTAGGCACAGCCCAAAACCCCTCTCATTTTGTCCTCCCTGCTAAGGATGTTCAGAAATCTCTCTGTCATTTGTGGATGGCTGGAGCTGGTTTCTAATTTGCAAAAGCTGACAATTTTGCTCACAACCAGCAGCTCGTTCCCAGAGTGCTGTGTGGGAGGGAAAACATGCCCAGCACTGTTAAAATGGCACATACAGGGGCACGAGTATTTTTACCAATTTCACAAAATTTGACACTCTTCAACTGCAAGTAAAACCAAAACCATGGAAAATTTAACAAAAAATAAATCACCATGTTATGGGAATACATCTATGTCTGTACTCCCCATGCAAATTGTTATGGAGACAAAAGAAACAGATTTTGATGATTCTGATTAGGAAAAAAAAAAAAACCAAAAAAAACAATTGCAAAAAAATGAAAGATTACAGGAGCTCCTTCTTACCACAGAATAAGGTATGAAGTTACTCATGTGTGAATTATTAATTTGATTGACCATCAGTGATAGTAAAACACTGCTATAAAAAGCTGTGGTGTTCATGAAGCACCTGGTGCTGACCACAGCAAGAGGCTGTATCATCTCTTCTATAGCTGTCCTGGGCCTGCTCCTTGGCCTCCAAGGATACACCTTTGAAGATCTGTCTATAAATATAATAACTGCTGCTACCAGCATAATTTGCACATGTTGATATACCCATATGCATAAACAATAGTATCTCTGTATTTTCCAAGAACATCTTCTGTTCAGCTGCTTTGCAGTTCATTCAAGGTTGCAATCTACTTCATATTTCCATTGAGACAAGCACTTAAGTTCATACTTTGTCTCAGAAATGCAATTAAAACCTAAATATTACACCACCATATGCAATAGTGTATTTCAATCTGTTGGTTTTACTGAATTTCACATGAAAGAAAGTCTAAGGAATACTGTAATAAATACCAAAGCACTGAATTAATGAGTAATAAGGGGTAGCCTGGATTGATGCTGATAGAGCCTCCCAAACAGGATCCCTGTCATCAAACTCAGCAGTCCCACTAAGGCTGGCAGGCCAAATCCCAGGGTAAACCCAGCCTTACTAGGAACAGTTTCCTGGCAATACACACAGGAAAATCAAGGCAAGAATGATTACAATATTCCAGTCTGACTTTCAAGGGAGGAATTCTGCAGGTTCACTTATGGCCATTGCTGATTTCTACCAATGCAGGGCAGAAATCTCAAGTATTAATTAAACTCCAAATCACAAAGCTTGATCTGCTGTTGCCTAAATGTTTTCCTGACATTTCCTTCTGAACAGGTGTCAGCATCAAGCTGAAATGACATTCCCTGGGTGTTACTTGAAACATTTGTGTTATTAGAGGCATTCATTTCAGCCTACCATAGGAAAATGCCTCAAATAAAGTGTAAAATATCTTCACCCCTCTCTTTTCCATTGCCATTCCCAGCAGTACTGACCCATTGCCAGTGGGTGCGAGATCACCTGGCTCCACAAAGGCTGCTCTGCCTCTACATCTGTCATCCAAAGGGTACCAGGGAAAGCAGAGTCCCCACGTGAACGCCCTGCTCTGCTGCAGGAGCCTTTGACTCACAGAGCTCAGTGCAGACTGATGCCAGATTGCCACAGTAGCTGCTCGGGGTTTTTTTCAAACATTTACATGACAAGACGAGACAGACAAACGGATCCTCGTCCCGATGCTGTGAATCATTACTCGCTGCCAGCAGCATCCACTCAGCTCACATTCTTAAAGGCACATTAAGCAAAATTTATGTTTTGTTACTGTACAGCCCAAATGGCAATCCTGGTCTATTGGCAATAACTCATCACCTGCGTCTCACTTACAAAGTGCCTCACAAAAGGAGCTGACGCACAATGATTTAAAATTGACAGACGCCAAAGACGAATCAAGTAAATTTTCCTCATTGTTGAAGCTGGGAGACACAAATGACAAACAATCCTAATTCATTTACTAGATTTCTTCCTATTCCCCATTGGGGGTATTTAAATACTTTCCCACATCAACTATGTGTTTCATTGTTTCATTTAATAGACAGAAATCCTTTATCACTATTTAAAGTAAAATCACTTTCAACAAAATCCTTCCATTGATCGCATCGCAGCTGTTGGACAATTTGCTTTGCAACACAAGCATATGATGGCTTGATTACACTGTGAATTAAAACCTGGGTACAAACATCACCCATTTCTCTTCATAAATGTTATTCAGCAACGCACAAACTGAAGACTTGAATATATACATTTTCCAATAAATAATAACGAGTCATTATCAGCTACAATTAATTAATGGATGTGACCCACTCACATCCATACCTGCACCCTTTGGAGCAAGGATCCTGAAGGGCCACAACCCTAAGAACTCACAAACTGATTTACACCAAGTTGTGCATCAAAATACTTTAAACACGATCCAAACGAAAATGTCATTACTCTCAGCCTTCTCAGCACCTTCCATTGCCCCTGGTGTCCAAATTGTTTTCAGTCAGTTCAGCACATCTCTAGTGTATAATTTGTTTTATTCAGTGGAATTTCCTGTCATGTCTTGTCACATCAGTCCCAGAATGGCTCACTGCCTTTAAGAGATACAGAACAGTCTACGGTAAGGGGAAAATGTCAGACAACACCACAGTCAGAGCTCACTCAATGCAAAGGGAAACATTAGTACGGAAAAACTATCCCTGAACTCCACAAAACTGCAAACTTCAAAAGATGGAGAGATTATTTTGTATTGCAAAGAAAAATGAAATATATAGCAAGAGTTCTTTCCATCAAAATAGAAAGCAAAAGGCATTTTACGTATACCCCATTTGGGAGAAACAGAGAAAAATACAGTGTAGGCTTCTCAGACTCCTATTTAATGCAGAAATGAAAGTGCATGCAGAGGTTTTAGCTTGATTTTGGCTCAGTGTAAGCGAAAAAGGTAAATTCCTGGTCAAAGAGTACTACTATCATCTGCATTCCACCTTGCCCACTTCTTCTGGGGTATCTCACATTTCAAGCTCAAAGCATGTTCAATTTGTGGAACAATTTAACAATCAACTAGTGAGATACTTTCCATTTCCTCAGAAATTATAGAATCATTTCCTAGGATAGGAAAAAAAATGGGCTTCAGTCTGCAACAGCAACACAGCCTAATAACTTGGGTTTTTCTAGGTTAGAAACAGCAGCTTTATACCACAGGATTGATTGGGTGAAGGTCTGTGGACAGAAAATCAAATTGGATTATGATGTTTCCTTCTGATCTTTTACAGTATGAATTTGTGATTCAATCCTCAGCTTTGGTTCGCACATGATGTTGGGCTGAAAACCATTTATATTTTTATTAACATCACTGGTCTGTATCTTTCCTCCTTATTGGTAAAGGAGAAAAGATTCTGCTAGCAGCACTGGAATTTCAGCAAGTAATCGTGCTGCACAGTTCAGGGGTTACCTTGATCCTGAATGAACCCTTTGGAAGAGCCTTTGCAATGCTGACTTAAATAAATTGATGCTGCTAATTCATGCTCAGCTCAGTAAGAGAAGATTTAGTCAATAATTTGGAAATATGAAACCTGATGAAAACCTGACCTCAGACACAGGCAGCCAGTTTGTGATAAACCTTACAAGAAACTCTAGGTGTTATTTAAGGGACAGAAAAAGGCATTAGCCCCATGATACTCTGCATTCACCCTGCATGGGGAATAGGACAAAATACTTGAAAAAATGGCAAGCTTGGAAGTTTACACAGCAGATAGAAAGAATTGAAACATTTGGATAAAGAAAGAGTCTGCTGTGGGGTGCCCTTCTGTTCTGGGGAGAACTGGGGGCCATGGGACACAGAGGAATCAGAAATAAGTTTGCTGCAGGCAAAGTGAGCCTGGGGTCAAGCTAATAAATAGACATGAGGTTATGTCACTGTGAGAGATATTAAGGGGCCAGCAGAGGAAAGTGAGGCATGGTCAGACTCCAGAGAAAAGGAGAAAAACACAAATTTGATTTGGCAAGTCTGACCAAGGGAAAGAAGAGGAAGATTTGAGCACAACCCGAGGTTGAAAACAGCATGATAAACATGCTAGAAAGTGCTGACCTCAGTGCTGTGTCAGGTTCTTCCATTAGCTGAAATACAGCCCTGCATTAAAGGAGTCCCAATTTTCCCAATTAGAAGTCCAAGGCTGTAAAAAATGCTTGCTAAGAAAATGTAGGGAAATTTTATGATGTGGTGAAGAATAACAATTTCAGTCTCATAAAATCCCCGAGTTATTTTAAAAAACGCTCACAAACGTTCTGGCAAAGCAGGAGATAAGACACCCTGGGATTCTCATCCAGAATTCAGTTTCAAAACAGTGGAGCAGCTGGGTTAGGTTTTTATCAGGATCCATCTTACAAGGCACCAGTTAACCTCCTGTGGGCATACACAGCTCCAAATGAAACACACACCGAACGACCCGGAACATGACAAGATCATTTGGCACTTTTCATAAGCCATCAAAGGAGGAGGAGAAAAAAAACCCAAGAAAATAAAGCTGCCTGCCTCCACCCCAGGCATGTGAACACGGCTGTTCTTGGACACTGTCCCAAAGAAGGGCATATGCCGAGGGAGCTCCGCGCTCTGGAGTGAGATCCAGCTGGGCAGAATTACCCCAGATTTACATTTCTTTAATTCCTGCTCTAAAGCAAGGTGATGTAGCATTCCCACTGGGTGCCACAAGGAGTGAAGGAGCGGGACAGAAGTCAGGATCCATTTGCTTTAAAGAACAGGCACATTTTCTTGGTGGCATCCCCAGGTTAAAAAGCATCTTGTTCCAGGTTGCTTTTAAACTCAGGCAGCACCACCGACAAGTGCAAACTTCCCCTGCTGGGACAGCTTGCTCATTCCATTTTGCTGGCATAATTAGTTTTGAGCTACTCTAATTGTAAAATTTAAAAAAAAAAAAAAAAAAATTAAAAAATCATATTCTCAGCTTAATTTCCATAAATTTCAACAACTCATGCCTGTCAGGTTCACCAGACCTGGGAATACACTGTGCTTGCACATCAAAAAATATTGAGTGATTGTGTCAACACAGTTTACTAATTTAGCCATTTCTTTCCCCATATCTCTACAGAGCTCTTTTGGCTGCCAGCTGTAATTAGTGGCTGTCAAATGTATCACACTTTGTCTATATCTAGTGTCACATTAAAAGCAACTTATTTTAATTGATTCTTGATCAAAAAGATCACTGGAGATCCCACAGATCATCTTTTGTTACGTGCATGAATTGTAAGCTACTGGACAACCCTGCTGGGATAGAAAGATGACCTTTTGGATGCTTGAATAATGATGGCTGACATGTTTGTTAAATCTGCTGGCACTGAACTGCATGATATACTATTCAAACGGCAACACAATTTGCTGTGTGACATTAATTCTCCATCACTGCACATCATTCTATAGATTCTTGGCATTTCATCCCAAATTTACCTTCAGAATATTAAAAAAAAAAAAAAATCTATCTATAAAAGAGTAGGGTGCTCAACCTAATGAGGAAATGCTGCCTTCGTAACATTGTTTATATATTGCTTCATTATTCATTTTTTACAGGCACCTTATTAAAATTGGAAAACAGAGGCAGGAAGATTATAAAAAAAAGCTCCGTAACGATAGTTCGCATTTCATTTTTCTATGCCAATTCCTTTAAAAGACTGAAACACTAGAGAATACTGTTTGTCAAAACTGACTACAACAAATCATTTTTACATTTAAAATTTCTTCTCCCCTCTTTGCTTAAGGAATGAAACTCTCAAAATATTTAGTGCAAAATAAGAAGACCTATTATTCAGAGTTATGGCTTGCCAAGGTCTACTCTTCATTTCATCCCATATGACCAACAGGACAGCTGCAGGAAATTGCATTAAGAAAATGAAGGATTGCAGTATAATATGGGCATCTGAAGAGTATGTTCCTTGCACATAGGTCTATAGAGTCTTGCATCTACAGAGAGCTAATGGTCTGTGAGTAAATTAGTGCCATGAACATCTTTTACATCATATTACCCCAGGGAGACCTTAGACCTACTAACTTCAGCACATGAAAGATGTATTAAATGTGTTCTGACCATTGACTGTCAGGTCTATACTCGTCAAAACTGCCTTACACACCGAGAAATTATGGATGATGTTTTGATCCTGATCATGCTCACGCAGAAATCGCCTTTCCTTGGTCTTCTCTTCTTTGAGAAATGCAACTCAGACCAAGAGACTCCACTGTCATCACTGGGGGAAGGAAAAGCAGTTTTTGCCTTTTATGTCTTACTAATTATTCAGCTTTTTTTCATGTTGGGTAAAAACCCTTTTCTATCAGTGTATTGACTTCCACATGCCAAGTACTTTATCCCATGTTTAATAAGACTGTGCACTATTTTTTCATATGTGATAACTTGTGAAGGATTACTGAGATTTTCCATTGAATTTTCTGATAAAATAATTTCGTAGTGTATGTATTGTAGCTCCTGTTTCTCAGCTACTGGAAAAGTTAATGGCATGACTGGGGGAACAAAAGATAAAGAAGCTACAGGGAGGGAAGAAAGTGAGAGAAATAGGCTGCACATTGTCAGGAGAGAAAGAACAGTGTCAGGTTTCTTTTATTTTGAGAAAGCAATGGGAAGAAATGCACATGCATGCAGGAAAAGCTAAACACATTTAAATGTAATTTTATAAGGCTGAGCACTAAAAAAACCTCTGCTGAAGGCAAAGCATTCCATAATGAAATGTGTGCCTTTAGCTTCTCCACATCATGTTGAGGGAACAGAAGAAACAACCAACCAAAACCTCCAACTACAGTGGTACAAGTACAACTAAATTCCTTACAGAAACTGTAATTTCAGGTTTCATCTGACCCTGCAGGCCCCAGCCAGGAGGGTCACAGCAGTGGTGCCTCAGCTGGGGGGTGATGGCAGAAGCTGTGCAGAACACGTGGGACGTGTTCAACCACACTGGAAAATCCCCTTGCACAAAGGCTCCTGCTCCCTCTGGTGCAGACAGCCAAGGGCATTGCCTGGGGGAAATATCTGGGTACTTCTTTGGGTCACCAGAGCTTTGGATCACCAGAACTTTTGCCCTCCTGAATAAGTTCAGAAAGGAACACTGCTGCTTTGATGTGTCTCAGCTCAACGCTCAAATTCAGGGGCTGCATCCTGGGATTATTCATTGTCTCTCCACTGAAGCAGCCCATGAAGTCATTAACAAACAACAATTTCTGCTGCAGAGCATAAACAAAAGAACACAGGACAAGGATGACCTTCCACTTATCCACAGGTCAAAGATGACCTTCCACTTATCCACAGGTCACCGGAAACTCCTGGCTAAGTAAATCAGATAGAATTCACCTTGTGAACTCAGATGCCAAATCTTCCTATCCCAAGCCCAATTTTTCTCTTCACCAAACCACCCATCCTGCTAGAAACACCGATGAAAGATTGGGAATCAAAAGTTGTTTACAACAGTATCAAGATAACAGCCCTAAAGTTCATTACTGGTTTTAGGAGATAACTTATTTTATAGAAAAATTGTGGAAAGGCATCAATTAATATTCATCAAGACATCAATCTTCTTCCATTCTCTTTTTAAAGCTGGAACACCAACCACAAAGTCTCTGTGTTACCTTGCCAAAAGCAAAAAAATTTGTCTTTTTGTCTATTTTCTCGCATATAAAATGCTACTCAGTACACAAAACACTTTCTCTGAGCTCTGTCATCTTTAAAAATGAAAAATTTATGTGACTTTGTATAACTTTATGTGGTGACAGCTTGGTTCATACCATTGGTTAGATTTGGTAGGAAAAAACAGAACCTGAACTAAAACAGTTACACCAACATAATGTATAATGTATAATTAATTATATATTTATCCAAAATGGTTAAATACTTCCTTAATGGGATATTACAGTTTGTTATTCAATGTTTATAGATCCTTTTCATGTCAGTAACATTTAACAAATACCATCCTTCAAGTGTGCCAGTGCATCAGGTTCTCCAAGTGAACAAGAAGACAGAGAAATTCATATATGATTACTTAATTTTACCAAACTGGGCAGAATTAACCAGGCAGAGAGGAAACTCTATGCTTAAATTCAAAGAATGTAAAGCTTCAGCTACATGAGCACATTTGCAGCCTTTTGCTAAAAGGAAATAGGAAAAACCAAACAAAAAAAAAAAAAAATCATAGATGACTTTTCCTCTTTACCCCTTTTTAGGCTCCTTCAGCCACTAAGACCACTCTCAGTAAGTAGTTTAAAAGCACTGGCTGAGGGAGCAAAGCAATTCTGCAGCTTTGCTTACTTGGTATTCTCTTAGAAAGCATTAAGAAGAAGTAGCTGAAATGCTTGCCAAGAAATTTGCTGCAAAAGAAAATTCTCCTTAATTTTCTCAGAGCCTCATCCGAAGCCAAAGCAAAGGAAGGCAGGTGAGGATGGAAGTGATAAATCAAGGTTCCTCCAGCCATGCTTCCCTGCCAATGCCATTGGGTGCAGTGATCCCAGGTACTGCTAACACAGTGCAGGAGCTACAGAAGGATTTAACAGCACGGTTCCAAAAAAGCAAGGAACACTGAGCAATCCATTTCCCCACCACACACCTCCATACACTCTGCTTTTGGGATGCTGCTTCAGCTATTACAGTGCCACTGAATTTAAATTAAAAAAAAAAAAAAGAATGAGAAAAGGAACAGGTGCCAATCTTCCTTCTCTGTGAGGAAACATGACACAGCAGAGTCTCATATTAAATCCTTTATCTTCATGCTAAGGTCTTCTGACATTTTAAATATCAGCCATAATGATTAACATCTCTCCTTAAAGCCAGAAGCTAAAATCCGCCAGCCTGCCACACACAGTGACACCTTTAAACACTCACACACTTCAGCAGTTACTAATTTTCCAATCCAGTACCTGGATGTGACATTTTGACAAGTTTGCAAAGGATTTGCTAAACTACTTATTACTTCAATGTATAAAAAGTATGCTTTTTTGCAATACCTTTCAAAAAGAAGTTCTGAACACGTTTTATATGTGATTTTCTAAAGTAGCTTTCCCATTGCTCTGCTTTCATGTGCCAAAGGAGCCTAATGGCTCTCACAGCATTCAGGTGACTTTCAACACCTAATTACTGCAGCATTATTTTTAGTGAAAGCAAGCTTTTTCTGTCTGAGTTCTCTTACACAGTACAGTCATTAAGCAAATGGATGGATCAAGACCTTGCAAAGACATTTGTGGTGACTTGAAGTAGATACCACTGGAACTACCCAATGCTTCATGCAAAACAAGAACATGGCCTGGATCTGCTTTGTATTTGATAGATGTCTCTGTCACAGATACCACCATAAAAACAAAACAAAACAAAACAAAACAAAACAAAACAAAACAAAACAAAACAAAACAAAACAAAACAAAACACTTCTGGGGGTATTTTAATGAAAAGGTACAGACACAATAATGGAAAACGTCCTTGGAGGTGAATTCAGTGAGAGTAGAGAGAGAAGGTTGGGTGAGGAAGTTGTCAGAGCTTTTTTTGTGTGGGTTTTTGGGGAGTTCGAGAACCTCAGTCCAATATTATTGGAAACCACTAAATTAGTTCTAGAAAACAGACTGCAATCTGATTGACTCAGAGCTCCTATAGACTGCCCATATTATTCTTTCCTCCTGAAGTTCTCCTAGGTCAAATCATTGCTTTCTCATTATCAGGATAACAACAGGATATTCGATGGATCTGATAATAATCTGAGAAGAATCTAAGCTCTTTATTACCTTGAAGGTAAACTGGGTCATGTGTTGGCTCTGGTACAAACTACAGGCTGATTTAATAAGACAACAGTGAAAACTAGAATCACTCACAGTGGGGTAGCATTCAGCATGTAGGGTTAGCTAAAATGTTGGCAGTGTAATTATTATGCTGTGCTAAGATAGACTCAACACTGCACAAAACACATTTCCCCAGCAGATTGTACAAAGTATTTGAGCTTGCAATGAGGTGGGAGAAACAGATATTTAAAAACTACCTTCCAAAAGTCATAGAGTGGATCAAAAGCTCTGGGAAACAAGGATGGCACTCATTTAAGCTCAGCTCAGAGAGCCACTTATTGACTGGGCAATATTTGAGCCCCGGGTCGAGTCCACATGTGTTAGTGCTTAATATAAGAGGTGAAATGTTGTCTGAGATGTATTCAAATACAAAATCCATGGTGATCCCAGCCCTAAAATTTTCAGGAAGAAGCATCATTCGGATGTATTATTGTGGGTTTGATTTCTTCTCAAATGCATATCAAAACATGTTCAGATATTACAGCTCATATCTGTGATTCAAGATCCTAAATTAATTTAAAAGTTTCCTCTTGTCTCCTACTGTCTGTCAAAGAAATGAGCTTGGTTATTCCAAAATAACCAGCACCAACAAAAATAAAACAGAATATAATATTGGTAAAATATACCAATACATTAAGCAAGACAAATGTGACAATCATTATATAGAGAGCAAAGCACATATAAATTTCATTATGACTGTGGAAATAATGCATTTAAAAATTCTAGAGTGAAAATTCTGTTTTGTAGTTTACTTTTTACAAAGGGATTTTAATTAACAATCAATTAAAAAAAAAAAAAAAAAAACACATCTTTTGAACTGCTTTTCTCCTTTATAGTTTTGTTTGTCCCACTGTCCTGCAGTGGGACAGCAGGCTTAGCCCATACAGTGGCTATGAAGCAGCTACATGAGCAACAGGGAGAGGTATTAGACTGTGAGAATACAAAGACATGACTACAGAATTATGATTCTGACATGACTGATGGATGAACCACATCCCCACAGCTGGGCAGGAAATTCCTGGTAGAGACAATCCAACGTAATTGAATGGAAGGGTCCCAACCCAATCCTGACACAAAAGGACTTATCCAGGTAGTGCCAGGGAAGACACTGGGTCTGTGCCCACGGGCTTTCGCTCTGGACCTTGGCATTTTTAATAGCAGCTCATTGATTTCTGTACAGCTACGAGATCAGACCTACGGGGCTTTTTATAACAAAGTACAATCATTTTGAAAAGTATCCGAGGCTGTTCCAGGAGAAGGACAGTAAGAAACAAGTCAGATAAGAGAAGAGCTCGGTCTAAACAGGCTCAGCACCGGCAAGAGGAGGAGGCTTGTTTTATTTGTTCTAACCCAATTCCAGCCCCATCTCCCCGGCAGGCTCCCGTTGTCACTCCCAGGAATACTCCCGGCTGCCATCTCGTGTTTTCTTTCCTCATTGCAGCCCTGGGTAGCGGAATCGTCTGCTCAAGGGCTTGTTCTTGTATTCAACTAAATGCGAAAAAAACAAAATTAAAAACCAGAGATCAACAGCGCTAAACTGTTGCTTTATTCTCACCAAAATGCAACTTGGAGCCTTCCCAGCACCAATTTCTGGACATTGTCAGCACATGTAACTGTACACGCCATGCCTTCTGTAATATAAAAAAAATTACAGGTGACCTTACTCATTTTGGTCCAAGAATTAACTCTGTCCCATCTGAATCTTTTTAAATACGACTTAAAAGACACACATTAAAAAAAAGAGCTTGATATCCTTAAACATAATTCCAGTCCCAACATTCTCCTGCTACTCTTCAAATAAGGCTTTAGTTGTGTCTTTTGTTCATTTAAGGCTCTGCTGTCTGGTTTGAAGGCCAAGCTACACACAGAGTTTGGCAGGCACATTGTCATGCTCCCGCACCCAGACAAAAGTAGTGATTTCACTTTTTCCCTATATAAATAGAAAAATGCTCCTATATTTCTGCACTTTCCTTTAAAAGCTGAATTGTTCTAAAAATAAAGGTCAGAGGCGTCAGGTAGAATTACATTTAGGCAGACAGCATTAGGCCTGATATCCCTGTTTCCTTTTACGCTGGAGACAATGGAATTTTGTGCATTTAGAGAAGATAAAATTGAGCCTTTTATTATGGCCACATTATGAGCTTCTTTCTCACCTCACTGAATAAGCTACTCAATGGAATAGTTCCATTGACTGTAATGAAGCTATTCCAATACAGAGCTAAAAGAGCAGCCGAGTCAACCTGAAATGCCTCCAAAGGCTCCTGATTGCTGCACAGGAGGGGACCGAGACACAGAAGGAAAAATTCTCCCAGTTTGACATTGCTGCTCACTCTGTGTTACTGCTCTGAGGGCAGAATGACTGAAAAGTTCAGTGCCATGTCCTAGAGCTCAAGGAACAGGGATCCTGTGATGGCTCAGGGATCCTGTGATGGAGCAGGACCTGAAACAGGAACATCTCACACGTTGCTAGGCCCTGCAGGGTGTCCAGGACATCTGCAGGGACTGGCAGAGCACACAGGACCTGGGAGAGGTGTCCCTCTGGAGAGCATCCAGGTGGGCAGCACAGCCCAAATCTGCAGGGGGTGACAAGGGGTACCCCGAGCATCCCTTCCCTTTCCCTAATGAACACCCATGAGCAGCTTCATATTGTGGAGCTCACACAGTAACAGGCCAGTAAATGGCACAGACTTACACACCAGAGAAAGGAGCACTCCACAGTCTGGGTATGCAGGTACATTTTTCACAGCTGATACCACCTTGATCTTTGTTTTTCTTTGTGAGTGCATGTGTGATTTATCACTATCTGGCCCCGGGATTACAGAAAATTTGTGTCTTAAGTAGGAGGAGTAAAAGGGAAATGAAGCTGTTCTGTGACAGACAGCAAGCAAGGGAAATGATTGCTGGGTGCACTGTGTTCAAATCCCAAGGGCAGAAAGAAAGTGCAAGACCTCACTCAGCTACTGACATAGACAATAATTTCTAATTATCAGAAATTGCTCATATGTGATTAGCACAGACCTAACCAATGACCATATGCTTATACCATTAATTTTGGTTTTTTCACCCAAAGTGTCTGCATAGGAATGACATATACTCATTGCTTCACAGGTAAATATTTCTTCATGAAAAAGGCTGTGGACAAATATAACTCCCTTGATAGTAGACTCTCCTGTTTTCTGATTTATGCAGGTACATAAATATTGTGAATCACTGTACACAATCTCTCTTAACAGAAATTCATTAGAATGAAAGTGAAGTTTAACAATGTAGATCACAACACTAAGAAACTGATTATCCATGAACTATAGAAATGGATGCAGCAGTGGAAAATGGTCATACTAAACCCTTTTTTCCCAAATCTAGCTGGAACTGAGTCTTACTTACTCCTGTACTTACTTTTGAAACACATTAAATTTTCAAGGGAAAAAATGGATAGAAATTGAAGGCAAGTATAACCTGTAAATAATATATTCCCATTGCTCTAATGCGTAAGAGTGACTTGCTGCTCACAGACCATTTCAAGAGCTTATACAGGGCAATATAAAATACAGCTTAAGTGACTGGCTGTGGGAGCAGCAAAACCAGGGATAATAACTACATTACAGTATTTCACCACAGTACAGCAGTCACACAAACAACACCAAGAGCCCTTCCACACAGTAAACCCGGCCAGGAGATTATTTTAGGTCTGTACCATTTAAACTTTCTGTTTTGCTTTGCAAAACACCCCAAATTCCCACTTATATATCTAAATACTGCCACAGCTCCCTCTGTGTTACAACTGCAATAGGTATCCTGGCTGAGGTGAGACAAATCTCCCATTTCCTGGTAGATCTTCCCTTGGTTTTGCCAAGTAGCCACATTAAATTGCCCCCTCTCTCTCTCTCTCTCTCCCAAAGCTTGTGCAGTTGATAAAAATGGCTACCACACTGTTTTCAGAGTACATCCTGCCAGGTCGGGTTCCAGCACAACATCCTTCTAACACTCCAGTAATTCCATTTGCAGAGCTTTACGGGTTTAAAAGCAACTCTATTCCTGCAGAGAGTTACCCCAACTATTTCCTACAGCACAGGAACTGTAAGGTCACAGAGCGACTGAGCCTACCCTTGTTTCATAAGCAGCTTCCTTCAACAGCTGTAATATCTGGGACGAGTGCTCGGAGAGTGTCATTTGGCCTCACTGAGTGATTCATTGTATACTGGAAAACTGCTCTGCATTCTTCTGGATGCCTTTGCAGCATAGCCAGGACAAAGCCCCATTTAGCTGGAAGCCCAGCATAGTGGCTCATTATTCACCTGCCACGGCAGTCACAATATTGTGACGGCTTCCAGACAATGGTGGAAATTTCTACCTACTTTTTTACAGGAACACGTTCCATTTCCTACCTTTTTTATCCAGAGAAACAGATGCTGCGTGTGGACAGAGTGTAGGGAAATGGGAGCCCTTAATTTTTGTGTGATGGAAGAAAAACTAATTGCCAGAGTGCTCTGGGAACTGCCACGGGATGCTCCAGGCTCCCTGATCCTGCCTCGGCACCAATGAGGCGCTTCAGAGAGAGAGGGAATGAGGAGGGAGGGGGAGCAGGAGGGAGGCAAGAGATGTAAACAAGCTACTCAGCCATCTCTAACGTGTCATTTGGCCTGAGCCCAGCGCCCCCCTGGTGCTCTGCTAACCCTGGAGAGCTCAGCATCCTCCCTGAAACCCACTGTGGCCGTGCGGGGTGGGAACCACCGCAGAGCCCCCCTGCTTCTCCCGCAGTCCAGCCGCTCGCAGGGTCAGCCACAGCTGCCCTCTCTGCACTCAAGAAAGTGCCCTCAAAGCCAGCACATGCAGGAGAACTAACCCACATCTATAAATCTCTTTCTTGCATCCAGTGCTGTAACTTTTGCTGTTTGATTTTGGGATAAACTGAGTTTAAATGCCACGCTGAAGTAAACACACTCTCTCCAAAAGCGCTGAGTTTAACAGCTGGGATTTTCTTAAAGTGTATTTTTTCTCAGGGCAGCAATAATTCAATAAAACTACGAGAGGGCTTTCACAGTTTTCCTCTCAGATATGTGTCCTGTAATACACTGCTGCACAGGCATATCCTCAGTGCTCTTATGAAGGCTTTTAGCAGAGAAAGATTTCTACCTCAGCAGGGAGGTAAACAGTATCAGCAGGCTCTACAGCAATACCCTAAATGGCACCTCCATTTAATTTCTACATAGTCTTTCCACAACTTTTTTGTCTTTGTTTTGGTTGCCACTTCCTCTTTCATCAAATTCATCACTGTCACATTTGCAGAAGGCGCCTATTACTCTGCAGTCTATACTCTAGTTACACTCCCTTACTGCCTGCCTGTGCTGGAAAAATCATAAAAAGGTATTTGGGAAACAAATGCTTCAGCAAACCATGCTGCATCCCTGTGGAGATTGCCACCTACTTCCTATTAAGCCCAAGCTTGCCATATGTTTTAAGGGCTTTTAACCTCCTTTCTCTCTCGTGCAGTTCTGTAGTTGAAGTTGCACTGCTAGTTCTGCTGGCAGGATGTGCTTTTTGCTGAGGGGAAGGGAAGAAAGGGAGTGAGAGGAGGAAGGGATGGAGATTTTACAACCAAAAGGGGATTCCTGCCTAATAGAACCTGCAATATGAGCAACTGCTTCTCTGGCTAAGTTGAGAGAGAAGTACTCACTGCCATAAACCTGTCCACACATGGACTCACACAGTCACACCTCCCTTTAACAGGGGTGTCCCTGCTCCAGGCCAGAGACTCCTGAAAATGTAATGATCCATTTAAAAATCTCTGGGAGAAAAGTGTGTGCACTTTCCCTTCTGTGCCATCCCAAAAGCTGGAAGAAACCCAAGGGCCATCATGGGCTGGGGAGAAGTGCAGGCTGTACCCTTGCAGTGACAGATTATCACTGTCACACTAATGCTCAAGACATATTTGTAAATCACAGCCCTCACTATATTTCATGTCATTTTTCAATCCTCCTGAAGGCAAAGCTACATGGAAATTTCAGCTCTTATATTTTTAAGATTTTGTGCTTGGTAAAAACACCTTGCAATGTTGAAGTCAAAACTTTTGGAAAGAGGCAAAGTAGCTGAATATTTTTTTCCTACAATCTCAAAAAACAGCAAGTAGTTTACAATTTTCTATTCTCATAAGGGAGGAAAGAATTTTTTGTGTATTTTCCTTTGATTAATATGAATAACATATTCATAACTCTTGTCATCCTGATTTATAATTAACATCACAATAAAACCCCACACGCATTAAAATAATACAGGTATTATGGCCCTTGGCATGTTTATGTCATGTCAACACCAATACATGCATTAGCTACAATGCTAATTAAAACTTGGGCTGCTGTACTGTCTGATATTTTAAAGCTTTACACCAGTCTAATGCTTAATTGTGGTAGATCAAGTAAATAATTCTTATTGTGGCTTTCTTAATCCAATGTCAATATAATCTGTAAGGAAATTACAGAGCTTCCCCCCGCCCCCAGCAGTACACCACCCAGAATTTAACATGCAGAACCATTCAGGAATCAACTAACACATGAAAATGATGGATTTTTTTGAAGGAAAGAGTCTAGAATGTGCCTTTGGAATATAAATAATGCAAATAAGCATATTTAAAAGCTGAGTTGCTGCAGAGAGAAACATGATGGGATTCTACCAATGCTACTAAGAAACCCACAGAAAATTAAAAGTTTACTATGTCACTTTAAAGGCTTTTTAAAAAAGTCCTTCTGGTCCTACTACAGCAGATATCTTCTCTGTGTTAATCACATAAACTCTCAAGTAAATCCCTTTGATTTCAAAGGGATGAAGATTACACTCTCTTTCTGCAGTGGTTGACAGGAGTTTTTCTGAAAGCCACCATTTCCATGTGAACAAGCATTTTCCTTTTCTCTCTCAGAAATATCTCCTGTTAGATTTTCCATGTGCTTATCAGATTTATAGGACCTACGGGGACTCTTTGTCTGTATTAATCTCCAGAAACTACATTAAAATAACATTAAGGTTGCTGAGTCAAAGACCGGGAGGTTAGGAAACACCAGAATTAAGTTAAACTAATCTAATTTGGCTCCTTATGCAAATGCCTTGTGGAACAATCCAAAGTCATATAATTACATGCTCCCATCTACCCCACGCCTGCTTTGGAGCAAGGGGGAACCTGAATCCTCCAAAAAAACAGCTGCCACTTTCTTTGCAAGGCACAACAGTGCAGATCTGCCTTCTCTCAGCAAAGAGCTCCAAGGTCTCCACCGAGCTGTGCCCACAAAATCCAGCCACACTGGATGGTTTTAATCGCTCAAAATGGAATTAAGAGAAAATAAGAAAAACCAGGAAATGGGTAAAGCAAGGCTGCTACAGGAATCCCTACTGTCAGCACCTGTAGTGAACCCGGGGAGAAGCTGAGTGCCATCACAGGAGCCACGGCCACCACGTGGGACCAGCTGGCACGAGGTGGTGCAGTGGGATGAGACCTTCCTGGATCTGAAATGAGTGAAAAGTAACCCACAAAGCACCCTGGGATTTAAGTGTTGGGTTTTTGGGGGTTTTTTAAAGGGTTTAAAAGAAAAATATAGCTCTAAGTACCAACGCAGTATGTTCCATGGCTGTTGCGTGTCACAAATTTTTAATTGTTTCAGAAGCACAAATATTTATGGTTATTTTTCAAAGAAGGAAGCTGCTTCCCACTCCAGTCCTCAACTTTGCACCACAGTTTGCTGCTGCCTATGCTCAGGGATAGGATTTTCCACTTTAAATGACAACTGGTTTTTTGTACTGTTTCTGCCCCAACATTAATTCTGATTTATGACCAAAATTTTCAGTCTAAGAAGAAATATGACTAGGCAGAGTCATTTCAAATATGATCTGCAGAGGAGAAGAAAAGAAACAAAGAGGCTATGCCCTTTTCCCTCTCTTTTATATATGAAAAAGTTTGCTTTTGTATTCAACTGCTTCAAAGTTCACAAGCTCCTCTTGTTTTTCACATTAGAAATGGGGCCTAGTAGGAAAAAGATTTTATCAACTGAGAGGCAGAGAGTAAAATTTAATTTCTGAAAGGAAGACTACTAAGAACAACAAAATATTTTAGACAACTAAACCCTATTTTCTTACTTAAAGGTAGGACCCCAGTGTAGATAAGGGAGGTATATTTTTCCTCACCCCTAAAAGCTTTGTGACCAGCTAAATCAAATATTCTCCTTTGTGCAAAATAAGCAGAAGATTAGATTTCCATACCTTTCAACAGTTTTTACACAGATAAAGAAAATTATGGTCTCTTTTTTCTCTTTTTCTCAAGTCATATATATAATTACTTTTGAATATTTATGTTAGGTACTTCACCCAGGACAACTCAAATTATTGTAATAAAACCACTAAAAGACACGTGTATAGTGATCTATAAATCAAATAAGTCAATACAGAACGCCTTTGTGTTGATATAAAATACCTGTTTGCACAACTGCTGGTGAAACACCACCAGTTATGCCTTCCATGCAATTGCTACACAGAGTGAGGATTTTTTGTTTTCCCTGGAAAATCTGGAGTTCCATAAACTACTGTCCAGAACAGTACAGAGGATGTGGACGGGAAGGCTGCCACAACATGGCAGCAGCTCTTTGGAAGGCTGGATTGTAATCCTCAATGTTGCATTGCTTTTAAATTTTCATAGCAATCCAAGATTAAATAGGGTTTTTTATCTTTTTTTTTTTTTTTTTTTTTTTTTTGCACATCCTTATTCCCAAAACTATCCATGATGTATAAAGTAGCAAGGACTTTTCAAGTCTAATTTTTATGTTTTTCTGGCTTTTCTGCCCTATGCATTTCTGTCAGTCTGAGGAGTGAAAATAATGAAATTGGTTCACTTTGATTTCACTTGGTTCCAAGTTAATTTTCCTCTCAGCCAAGCCTGTTATTTCATGACAGACTGAGACACACAAACCCAAAGAATTGAACCTTAATAAATATTAATAGGATTGAAACTCCAGGAAAATGTACTCTTGTTTTTTATTTTTAGTTTGTTTTGATTTACAAAGCCTAAAAATTCATCTTAATTTTATCTAGCAATGATTCTTTAATAAAAAACATGTATTTTCTGTATCATGATTTCACCAATGATTTCATCTACTACAAGGCTAACTCTCAGGCACAAAGTAATCAGGAGGTTACTACAAGGCTGTCTTCTAATTATTTAATCTTATAAAATATGAAGTTAAAAATATATAGCACAATTTCTTTCTCCCTGCTCAGGAAAAAAAAAAAAAAAAAGAGAGAGAGAGAAAGAAAACCTACATCTGCCTCCTGAACTGGTACCAGTATTTTCAGGTGCTATGCTGAACTTGGAGCAGAATTTTCTCACTAACAAAGACACAAATATATCCAAGAATACAGAGTAATATATCAGTAGTACATCAGTAATAATATTCAGTTCAAAAATTTCAAGGAATTTTGATTGTGGAACCAATTAGAACGTAATGTGAAAACTGTCTGAAATATTTTGTTGTTGTTATTGTTAAGAAAACTTAGTTTTTTAGTCCATGAGAGTGAGCTCTTTTTCACTATTCACATTAAAGGAGGTCAGGATCTGGATTACATCAGACTGGCAGCAAGATAAGGTCACTTAGGGATCAGATTTTTGCTAATTCAGGTCTCTGTTTTATTACTGTGAAGAATTACTCTGATTCACTAGAAGAGAGCAAAATGATAAAGCAGTTCAAGGCTGCCTACCACAGACCATAAAACGAGTATGGATATTGCAAAGCCATGCTCCTGGAAACACTGGGGTTAGTGCAGTTGACATTGTGTGCCACACACTCTAAACCTCCTTTAAAAAATTTCTGGGCCATTAAGATAACATAGGAAACTTAAAGTAAGTGCAGTAATTTTGTTGCATCTGCTGCCAGAACAAATGGCATGATGACTCTGAGAAAGACATAAAAGCCATTTTAATTATCTCTTCTTTGAAGGAGGCGTTGGCTCAAGCCAGACAGTCTGGGTCCAAATTTGAAGTGTTGCAAAGCTCAGGGTGAAGATTTAAGTCAGATTAAAGGAAGAAGGGTTTTTTACAGTTAGGCCCTGGCACAGGCTGCTCAGATAAGCTGCCCCTGGATCCCTGGAAGTGTCCAAGGCCAGGCTGGACAGGGCTTGGAGCAACCTGGGATTGTGGAAGATGACCCTGCCCGTGGCAGGGGCTGAACTGGGTGATCTTAAAGATCCCTTCCCACCCAAACCATTCCATGATTCTGAGATCCCCAGATGTGTTGAGACCCTCTCTACTTTCAGTAGTCAGTTGTCAGGGGCATCGGGGTGGAGCAGCCAGGTACACACCCAGGCCAGGAGGAGGTATGGGCAGGCAGCAGGACACTGCATTTTCCCACTCTTCCATACAGGAGGTGTGATCAGCACACCACGGTTTGTTCTGTGCCCTCAGCGTAGTTAATGCCACAATTCAAACGTGAGCCTCAGTTTTGCAGGATTGCTTCCTAATTTTTTCATCTTTGCATGAACGCCTTTCTAAATAGATGCAAATATAAAGCTGTACAGGTGACACACTAAAAATATAATTGAAGCTGGTGCTTTCATAAAAGCAATTAGCAATCGCTCAAGTTGCAATAGATGACAGCCTCAAGAGGATTGCTGCCCTGGCAGGGAAGTAACTGCAACTTACATTACAGTCAATGTTCTGTTCTTTAATGCTATTCTGTTATAACAGACAAGTACAAGTTGCTGATTATGTATTCATTCCCATGTAGAGCTTTTGGCTGATATTTTTGTCCACAGGCTTAGATGTATATAATCTCGCTCTTCTACCTTAAAGTATTCCCTCTTAAAGTCAGTGACAAAAAAGTTACAGTAAATAAGCAGATAAATGCAGCTACAAGTAGAGAAGGCCAACAGAAAAATCTTTTTAGCTCAGGGTGAAAGTACATGACCATACATGTCTTTGTTTTGTTCAGAATTCCTGCAGTGACTACAATTATGCCTATTTCATAGTAATGTTATAGCCAGACTTGCAGACTTTTTACAACCACTTTAAACCACTTTTGTGGTCCCCAGGAGTCATCCTTCCAGTTTTAGCAAACTATGGGACACATCCTGCTCCTATGACAGTGAACAGCAATGCTCCCACCAGGCAAGGCTTTAAATCAACACCTGCCTCCAACTATCCCTGGATAAACCCCAGGTTCCACAACTGTTCTCCATAGGAACATGCTTAAGTGAGGGCCTTAAACACACATGGATTGAGTATCTGAATATACTCTGCAGCATTTCAGTGCAATAAACAGCATTTGATCAGAAAAGGAGCAGTGCCCAAACATGTGGTCAGCTCTTTGCACTGAGCAGAAGGTGTGACTGTATGACACCCAGATACATTGGCTTTTTTCTAGGAATAAATGTGTAGTTAAACACGTATTTCTTATGTGGTGCCTGATAGTTCCATCATAGATTACACCTTTTAATATTCCATTATTTCAAGGGATCTCCATAGCAGCAGTTGCACCGTGTGTGCACACTGCCCCACAATGAACACTGCCACACAAGGCTTAGGAACATAAAGTCACTGGGAAATACCATCAGCCTCTGTGGGTTTCTGTGAGCTGAGTCTTGCCTGTTCACCTCTGGTTAGCCGTGTTATTTAGATGCACTTGTACTCTTTGTGCTCATGCATCTAAAAATAAAACCATATTAGAAAAGCAGAGAAAATTGTGCTGGTTCTACATGAGGATACAGGCTGAGTTTAAAAACCAGCTTCGGTGGGCAGCTCTTTGCCTCTGTGAGGGACATAACTGCAGTGGCCCAAAGACAGCCCTGTGCTGGGGGCTGAATGTGTCACTAATCCCCCTGAAGGGGCCATTTCCCACGGTCCATGTGTCTTTTGGAGTCACCAACCAGCTCACACACCAACTCCCCGTGGTGGGGACACGGATCCGCTCCACCACGTCGGTCTCCATCCGAAACCTGCTCTGCCTCCCGTCGAGCCCAGCGATTACATGCAGGAGCTGAAAGAGCCCTGCTAAGATGCTGAGTGGTAAACACACAAATCAGGTCAATCCTTTTGCTTTCCTTGTAATCCCCGTGCGTTATTTGTTACTGGCTTTTACCGCTGCCTCCTTCTCCTCGCCGGGCTCTGCGCACGCACCCGGCGCTCCTGCTCTCCCTCACACCGTGGATTGTGGCAATCCCTTCTTATCAAAGCTCCCGTGTTCTGCACTGCTTCACCACATCCTCTGTATCTTCACCTCTCCTGCCTTTTCTCCACTGTAAATTCTCCAGAGCGGGGAACTTGCTTTCTCCAAGTTTGTACTAAAGCCTGTAAATTTACGGCACTCTAGGAATGTTTGATAACAGCACTTAAATAATTAATGAAAGCTGCAGCAGCTCCTTCTTTTCTCCCTATTTGGAGGCTGTAAGGCAGCAAGACATGTGGGAGGCAGCAAATATTTCATGGGCTAAGATTAGACGTGATTCGCACCCCTATGGGGGGTAACTGACTGACAAATACTTGCACTTAGGAAAGATGGAGATTAACTTGTGCAGGAATTAAAGAAAAGAAGCATTGCTTCAGCTACATGAATCATAAAAGTGGCCCAGGAACATCATAAACAGCCCAGCCCCAAAAAATAAACTGCAATAAAAAGAACGGGATGTTTTCATTTCAGCTCTACAATGATATTCCGTCTCCTTCCCTCTGTGTGTATATGACTTTGCAGAAGTCCACTCTTTTGTCCTCATTTTTCCATCTTCAATGGAAAGTGAAAAAAATTAAGGGTATAATGGCAAATATTAGCTCATGATTTTGCAGTCTTAAAGAAGAAGTAAATGCTTCTAAAATAAAAAAAAAGTAGGTGGAAACATGAAATAAAGACATATAAGACACAATAAGACTATGACAGCAAGAAACAGGAAAAAAAATTCAGTACAGAAAAAAGATAAAAGAGATTTGTTATTATAGGAGAAGCTGTGATATGAGACAGATGTGAAATTACATCAAGAAAATTAGAATGGAGAAAAAAGCAACAAAGTGAAAAGATATTCATGTATCTCCAGCAAATTTTTCAAAATCTACCAAACATTCAAATTCCCTGCATCTGTCTCTAAGCTTATGTCTGTTCATGTCTAAAAAATGGGAATTTGGGCCTGATCTTGTCAAACTTGATTTGAATTTCATGGCTGACTTTTCCATAGCCACAAATTTACCCACTGAGTGCATATGGGTCCAGGTGCTTGCCACTGGAGCACAATGCAAAGGACTGCATGGATTTTTTTTGTCTTCCAAATAATCAATAACCTAATCCTTATGTCAGTTTTGCTGCTAAATTTCCTGGTTTATGAAGGCAATCAAATATTTTTGCACCAAAGAATAATAGTAACTGCACTTAAATAAATTTGAACCTGAAAAGTGCTGGGACAAAACCAGAAGCCACTTTGTCTAGTACTGAATGTTTATCAGACAAAACATCACAAAAACATAGGGGAAAAAAAGGGCAGTAAATTGCTTGATTTTAGGGCAGTGAAGACTCCAAAATTATTACTCTCTAGAACAGAGGCATAATGACCAGCCTCTGAATAGATATTGGCACAGCAGGCCACACAAAAGCTCTGATTAGCTGCTGTCTGAGGGAATATTCGATTCTATTTTGGCGTTGATTTCTGACCTTTCTTCTTTGACTTTAATTGGTCAAGAGCCAAACCTTTTTGAATTTATTTAACACCAGACCACAGTTTCTGAATTGCCAAATTCCCAGAAGAGATGGGGGAAAAGGCACTTCATATTTTTTTTCTGCCGCTTCTTCAAGTTCAGCTAATTCTGAGATTGTAAAAAACATTCATAACAGCTGCAACATCACTTGCGATGCAACAGTTCTTCAGCTGGTTTTAGGGAAGGAAAAAGAAACAAAACAGGAGCTATATCATGTCAAGCCTGATTCAGATGTCTTTCACCTGCACTGAGAAAAGAGAAGGTATTTTGAAATTCCAAACCTGTACTTTTATGGCAGTATTCAGCAAGAAAAGGATGTGATACAGTCTGCTCCAGATTTTAACATTAGACAGAACCATCAGAAGCTTCTTTGTTGACTCCTAAGCCAGTGATAATCCTGCAGTTTTTCCATCTCTTTGCATTTACAGTTAATAATATGGGAAAATATTTCGTGGCATTTCAGAGCTGTAGCTGCTGTTTTACGAAAGCCTCGTCTCCCATTGATTTACATCCACAACTCCCCTTCCAAGAGCTTCCTTCCCAAATTAAACATGCTAATGATTTTCTATGCAAAATTTAACAACCTAATAGGCTGAACAAGTCAAATGAAAATACACTAATTGTTGCCTTTGATGTATACTATTCTGCCAATTCTCTCATGAAAGCAGTATATTAGCATTAGCTGGAGTAGTTACTAAAATATAGATTAATAAAGAAAAGCTTATATATATACATGCTTAGAAGATGACACTGCAGACTGTAGAAAACACAACTTCAAGGCTCAGAAGTGACACAAATGGCTATTATACACTAGAAAACCATTTTCAGAGGAGCCCAGAAAATGAGCTACTAAAGAATGAATCACAAACCTTTATCTGAATTAGCCGGCGTTGGTTCATAACACCGGGTTTATGCAATAAAAGTATTCAAAATTAGATTACACAGTCAAAATAATAAATACAGACTGGGATGAGAGAGATAAAAGGCTGGTGAGAGAACAGAATGCTTTCTGCCTAACCCCAGGGATCTGAAATGAGCTCCCCCAAGAAACTGCCCAGTTGCTTTATAAAGTAAGATTTTCATGTGCATGTATTTTTTCACCCAGAGTACAAGCAATAATGTGTTTTAGCCTATGACCAGCATCATAGAGAAAGCTTTATTGTAGAATTGGTTCATTCTGTCCTCCAGCCCAGCTCTGAGCAAGAGGTTTGGTGCCACTGTGATCTTAACACACACAAAGAAAACAGATGCAAACAAACAATAAGGGAATATAAATATTCTCCAAAGAAATAGTGACACAAAATTACTTTCTATTGCTTTGTCTTTAAGAGTTTGCTTATAATGATTTGATAATTTAATCTAATTGATCTCTCCAAGTACTTCTATGGCTCTAATCACTGTAGTATCTGATTAGTGGAACAGATCCATACTTTATCTCCAGATTTAATAACTAAATCTATACTTGAAATAGAGTCACACAAGTTCAGCAGAGGGAGAGGGCCAGATGCTGCCTAGACAGGGGAGAAGGGAGGGAAAGGGAAAAGGCTACTGAGGTCCAGAATCACTGGAAAGGTACACTTGGCTTTGTGTCAAATCATCCCTCTGCAACCAAAGTCTGTTTAAAGAGCCTACTTCTGGGGTTAGAGAAGGAAAGCAGAAATGTGACATAACTAATGGGGGCAGAAACAAAAATGAGCTACTGTCTGTGGCCCACTCTCCTTCAAACTGTCTTCTTCACAAGCACAAAGTAAATGTAATTATTATTATCGGTTCTTTGTTCTCTTCCAGGCTAGCCCTTCATCAGCCTGAAAATTATGACATTTCCTGAATGCATTTCAACAGCTTCTTAACCTTTTTATTTCCCAAGAGCAGGGACGATGTCAGGCAGCACTCAGAGATTTTAGCAGTGAAAATGTTAACACCCAAAATTGCTAATGGTAACAACAGTATTCACTGAGCCAGATAATCACTCACAGAGAATTTCAATCCAAAGTCACTTAAAATTCAAGGAAACCTCTGTATTTCTTTAAGGAAGTGACAGCAGTTAAAAGAATATTCATAATTCAAACAACAGGCCAAAATCTGACTTACTGCTGAGTTTATCTATTTTCAATTGAGCAATATTAAGCGCTGACTTTTGCTCTACCTTAAGTGAAACTTATTTTGTGATATGTCCTCTAACACAGGTGGCTGGGCAGAGAGGGGTGACAGCCAGGCCGTTTGCACAGTGTAACTATCAAGCATGGAATGCATATGGAGCATTTCTGAGGAGTTATTTGTTTCTTCCTCTCTTGTTTGACTGCTGCTTGTTTGTGGTGCTGATACTCAGCCAAACTAGCTTGTAGTTGAATATGTCAAAGCTCTGGGCAGAAAAACAGCAGCTAATATATGTTAGCAAACTCTGGAGAGAAAAATAGTTTCTGCTACTAAAAACTGCAGGGTGGAATTCTGTACTGCCTTCTTCTTCGCCTTATTTTGCCTAAAGGGAAAGAGCCTTTTAATCCTATTTCTCTGCTTGGTTTGCACAGTGCCTGGCAGTGCACACCTGCTTCCACGTGTGTGTCAGGAGCCTTCTTTGCTGTCAGATCCCTGTCCTTTCTGCTCTCAGCTCATCATCTGTCTCCCAGCTCACCTCTGCGGGCCAACGTCCCTCTCATGCCCGAGCACATCTCAGCAGCCATCTCTCAAAGACGTCAGGAGGAGAAACAAAAGCAGCTTGTCACAAGCACAGGGCTGCTCGCAGTCCAAGGGGCAATGCTCTCTGTCACACGTGAGTGGCACTGAATGAAATGGACACAGAATGGGGTGGGAGGGGTTTGCACCAACAGCCCCACATCCAGGGTGCAGCCGGGACTTTCACCGGGACCCCTTCAGCAATCATCCGTGCCTCTGTAAAACTCAAGCACCCATTTTGCATGATCCTGGATCACAATGTGCTTCTGGCCAGGTAATGCATTCTGTACCTGAACTGCAAATGCATCACGCCAAGAACTGCAGTTAATCAAGGTGCTTTCATGGTGCTTTAAAGAAAAAACAAAAGATGCATCTTTGCTTTCTTCCTTTGTGTGAGACCTCATCTATAGAGACTCCATATGAGAGATCTCAGTGGCTTTGGCTCTTTAGCATAACAATCATTTATTGTTTCAGAAGTTACTGTTTTGAGGAAAAAGCAATCCATTTTTCATTAACCAATGGCTCAGTTAATGACTGAGAAATGTAGAAAACAAACTTAATTTGCTCTCCTGTTCCACATAGCACAGCTATTAATTGATTCATATGGAGAGCTCCTTCATCTGCATTTAGCATCAGAGAGAAACAGGGAAGGATTAAGATTTTGAAATCTAGGTTTACAGTGAGATTTCTTGTGAAATTTCACAAAATAAACCTGCCTCTCCAACAGCCATATACAGCAATATTTCATTGATTCAAAGTACTGTATAGAGCACAGAAAATCTTATTAATAAAAATAGTCTTGAGGTCGGTAAATGTACAAATGTTCTGTTGGTCTCACATAGGTATCTTAGACATGGCCTTCAGCTATTAAGTCCTTTTTTAAAAAAAGAGTCCAAGTTCTTTTTGGGACTTTAAAATAAATATGAAAACATATGAGTCAATATCAATTCTGCAATCAAGTAAGACAAATTGTTCTAGCTTTCCTTTGAGCTCTCAGATCTGATTATGACTGTTAGATGTACATATATACACAGACAAATGCATGTTTCATATTCCCTTGCCACTGGGTCCACCTCATTAAGAATATTGCTTTGGGAATGAGGATTCTTAGAAAATGAGTTGTCACTGGTCAGCTATATGCAGCTGGTTCTGTTCTGTTTGCCTGCTCTCCACTTGAAAAGTAATATACTAAAGAATATTAAATTAAGAGAGAAGAGTAATGTGGGCAGAAAATAAAAACAATCCCTGCAAGGGCGCTGTAGGGAGGTTGACAAGAAGACTGGTGCAAAACTTTGGGTTAAAGGGCAGCAAATTCTCAGGAAAGCATCCCAAAAATATGAGCAAATCATGGCAGCCTCAGCAAGGAACTTGCCACAAGGTGGAATAAACAGGGAGCTCTTCTCCAGGCCATGAGTGGATGGTCTTCCTTCAGCTCAGGGCATGGCAAGACATTACTGCTGATCCAGGGTTCTCTGCTCCTCAGAGCTTCACTCCCATCTCTTTGTGGGAGTTTAAAATTCTGCATTAGAGCAGACCCTGCAGGCCCTCCCTAACGGAGCTGGGTGAATCAGGTGGATTAAACAGAGGGTTTGTCTAACCTGCCTGACTGCATCTGAAGCGAGTGGGGAGAATGTGCATGACTCATTCCCCGGACCAAGCTGGGAGCAAGGGCTGGAGGAGGAGCCCAGCTGGTAGGTGGGAGGGAAGATGGGAATGGGAGCCCCTCCAGCTGGTTTGGGCACAGCTCCAGCCTGCCCCAGCATCCGTGGGGTGCTGTCCCCAGCAGAGCTGAGGCGGGTGACAGGGTAAGGGGGGCTCCTCCTCGCCACTCGTGCCACAGGGTCAGGGCTGTGCATTCATCAGTGAGCAACACCCTGTGTCAGATGTGAAACACACAGTGAAAAAACGAGCTTAAAAACTCTGCGTGTCTTACTGCCATACTTAATGGCTTCTAAAATTAGCTGAAGGAAGAGAGGAGAGATCATCTGTATGCGACATAAGGATGACACAAAAAAGGGTGAGAAATCTGTGGTCCTGAGGTTTTGGTAGATTCTAGCATGTGTTATCCTTGCCAGTATTCCCCACCCACTCTGCAGGAGAGAAAGGGAGATGCTCCACAGGGATCCTCTGTATCCACACTGCTTAGTCCATCTCCTGTGCCTGGAGCTTCACAAGAACCTGTACCACAAGAGGATTTTTTTTTTTCCTCTTTCCCCAACACCTGGAGGTGCAAAATTTGGACACTCTAATACATAAGGAGACCACTGAAATCTCAGCATGTAATAAAAATCTCCTCATATTTAGAGGAGGTTTTTCATCATCTTCAGCCAACTGTTGGATAAATTTCTGCCTCTGTTTACAAAAAGGATGTCTAAGTACAAATTGTGCTTGCTCTGGGCTGAGTCTTCTAGAAACATTCAGCAAGCTGTGCAATCTTCTTCCTACACAAGGCACCTTTCCATTAAAAATCTGAAGACAGCTTTTAGGTGTAAAAATATGGAGAACAGAAAGAAAAGACAGAAAGGCAATAGAGACAATTTTTTTCCATGAGCTTTGTGAAATATTTTCTCAAAATAACTTTGCAGGAGTTTTACTGCCAGTTCATAATGTGGATGAATCACTTCTGATATTTCTGATAAAACAATATTCAAAACTTCAAAATCTCTTCCAATTCATTTATGCTACCATTTAATTAGGGCTTCTGCAATATGTTACAAGGGCATCATTATCCCCTATAATTGTATAATAATTACAATTTTTAATGAAATAATTGCAAGTACACTAGATGTGTAGATATAATTATGGTAATTACATAAATACCTGATTTTCAGCTAATAATTAAAGAAGGCCTCTACAAAAAGGGGGAAATTTAACAAATGGAAGCTTTTCAGAAAACAAATACAAATAATAAATAGCTGCTTCTTTCCTGTTGGTTCTGCCTTGCTAGATGATCACTCTCTCCCTCTCTCTCTATATATATGATTTTCAACAGATTATAAAATAAGAATTTAAAAACTACTTAAATATTAAATTGTGCCAAGAGACCTCAATACTTTGCCTCTGCAAGGCCTGATCCACTGGCCAAACAATGGTTCTAGGAGAGGTCAGCATCTCACTTGAATTGCAAATGACTGTCAATGGCAGGAAGATGTGAATAGTGCCTACAACAGCATACAAACCCTCCTGCTGGCTCTGGTTTCCTCCAAAATGTGTCTTTTTGGTCAAACCTACTGGCTACACCCTCATTAACACAGAAATCCAGCAGAAGTTGCATTCTCACCAGGGCAATGATATTTCAATAAAGGAACTACTTACAGAGCCTCATCAGCTGAAAAAAACCCCAGTTCTTCAACCAGGGAATTTCCTTTGTCTTCAAACACATTCCTATGACTAAACTTGCTGTGTGTTTACTGTACTCAGCACAAATAGGAAAGCCAAAATCCAGCCTCATATAAAGCATGCAGAAAACTCTGCCAGGGCAGATTGATTCTTGCTCTTATAGCACCAAGGGATATTAACAGAATTCCCACAGCAGAGGAATTAGCAACATGATTTACTGCTGCTGCTGAAATGTTCCAAAACACTTTGGCACAACTTTGGAAGGGGAAATCAGCTGCAGCACCTGGACTATGCCATTCCCATGTGTCTTGCAATTTCTGCAAGAGCAGCCCTGAGGAAGCTCCAGTTCCAGCCAGAGACCACTCTGGTCCCTGCATTGTGCTGGAATATAGGTACACACATGGCTAAAAGTCAGCTTTGTCCCACTTCCCTTAGCCTTGCATTGTTCAGTGCTGCTCCTTCTTTGGATAAATCCCATTATTACAAGCATGAGAAAGTAAAATAAGAGATATTAATATTAAAACAGAAGGAAATGGTTTGATATCCCAAAAACAAATCTCATTTATGGTAAGCTCATTAAAGCAGTTGATTTCTGAATGCTGAGTATAATTATTAATACCATAGATATCAAAGTGGAGAAGACATGTAAATTTGACATTATAAAGTAAGTAAAAATGAAGTAGGCTAAAGAATTATGAGTGAAAAGAATTTGGGAAAAAAAAAGAAAAAGAAATTATACTGGAGCAATATTCAAGTTATAAGCAGATTATTAACATTGTGAGATGATCCTTAAGAATGGTTTGACACATATAAGCACCACGTTTCAAGCTTAAAAAAATACCCAAAGAATACAAAAAATGTTTGTATCCATATGTATTATAAGGAAACAAAAAGATGAAGAGCATTAACACAGAAGAGCAAAGGAATAATACTACAGTACAGGGGGGAGAAAACAAGTAGAAAATAATAGTTCTCCAAAAACCATATTAGTTACTCAATAGTTCCTCCTGAAAATGTACAAATACACTTATGCAGTTATTTTTTATAAGATTCATCCATTCTGGCTTTAAATGATAAATTAGAAACTAACAGATTGAAAGGAAAACCATCTCACAGATGTTTACTGAGTAAAACCAGTCCAAGCCAACAAGGCCGGGGAAGAAGCACAAACCAGTTTTATCCGACTTAGCATTATCAGGGTAGCAGCACTATTTTAGAGCCTGTGTGGGGGAGGATGTAGAAAATGAAAAGCAAGCAGTAAAATAATGGACAAGGAATGGAATTAGAGCAGAATTTAAGACCTGTTGGAGCTATAAGCACTGTCAAGGTATATGAACAAAGCAGTGACAGCACGATGGCTGTGTGGTCAGCAAGAGCCCAGAGCCCAAACACCCAGACATTTACAGGGGACTGTGACCAGTGCTGATGGCATTTAAGATGACTGGAGTCTTAAAATACAGTCTGCAGAGTCTTCTGTTGTCAAGCACTGGGCTCACCCAGAAAGAGGGCTGGAGAAAGTACATCAGAGTTTTAAGCATTTTATTTGAAATATGACATAAACCTACTGCACATCTTTGAAAAATGCTGCAAACTGACACTAACAGCTTTAGATTGTGAAAGGATGAAAAGGTCTGTACAAGACAATATTTGCTTCATTATCTTCTTCCATGTATTACCAGTATAATAGGAAATGCTGCAGTGGTGGCTGAGGAATGAAAAACAGGGCTTCAAAAAGGAACAGAAATATAGAACAATGGTGGTGTCTTGGTGAGTAGCAGTGGTTTTAGGGATTATGGACTACATTTGGGCCTGCTGATACCACAGGGAGTAAGGATGAGGGCTCTCCAGCCAGGACCCAGCATGGATGGGGGTGAAAATTCAAGTGCAGGCAAAGTGCAGGCAAATACTGACACAAATATTCTACAGACAAATAATTTGTTAGGTATTTTCGAAGTGGCCTAATGAAGATATAAACCCTTTTAAAGGGTTGATGTCCCCCAAAATACACACAAAGTCAGATTTTGTAAGTTTGGTACTCATTCTCAAGAGACCCAGAGCCCTGGCAATGGTCTGCAAAGCTTACTGACAACATAACTTATTTTGACAGAGCTCTGCTTACAGTGATAGAGGCTTACACCTTAGATTTCATATTTTTCATTCACATGGCCATAGAGAAAGGAATATTTCAATGATTTTTGACAATTTACCATCTACACTTCCATTATTTTGATAATATTTTCTAAATGACATCTTTAGAGAAGAAAAACGCTGATAATCAATTGTCAACATCTGCCAGTGGAAATACACATTTTAAAGGTCTCAGCTTGTCCTTTTCTGGTCAATTTCAGAGCTGAAAGGAGGAAAGATCTTCATTTAAGGGAATCCACAGGAACTGCACAAGTCATATTAATTGTTCTTTTCCAAGATCTGATGATAAGTTAACAGTTCTAGGGTAGTTAAAGGGAGTATTGGAACAAACACTCTACAGAAACACAAGGTAACAGGTGAAATTTCTGCTTAGTCTTCTAAAGAATATTTCACATTGCTAAGCTTAAAGCCCTGAGGTTATTGGAGCCTCTTACAAAACAGAACTGATGTAACATATTCTCTATTGAAAACAAAGGGAGATCAAAGCAGGATGAGATTACAGCAGTGTGATTTGTGTTTCAGTTCCATGAATATATTTGTGTGTGTGTACATTTGCTCCTGTGCGTCCATAGTAACCAGAGCCATAACCCAGAAAGTATGGTGTGGGGAGCTTTGCTCTGAAAATCAAGTAGCCCATTAGGAGGCATAAATATTAATAGAGCTGTCTAATCCTACACTCTCAAATGAGGTAGTTCAGATCATGAGTCTTCGCATCTAAAATTTATTCACTGCCCTGACTGGAATAAGAAACAGAATCCACATGTGGGGAAGTCACTGATATTGGGCGGTCTCTGAGCCACTGGTAATTCCTAAACATAAAAGTAAGGATCAAGTGATTTCTTTCCTTATTCGACACCTAAATCCCCTACAAATACTAATTTATCCAAAACTGCATCTGCCTGGCTCCATGACATTGAGGATATACCACCTACACCTCCACACTTTCACATTGAGGCATCTTCAGACAGCATGAAATCTTTAGTACAGGATCCTAGGAAAGAGCACACTGTCATCCCAAGTGCAGAGCACACAACAGCTGGGGGTTCTTTTAGTGGTCAAACAAGTGAGCCTTTCCAAATTTTCTTTATGTAGCTGTCATTAAATTAGGAAATTCCTGGTGCAAATGTTGCAATGCAAATAAATGAATATAGAGTATCAAAACACCACAGATATGCAGCTAAAGCGGGATGCACTTGCCCTCCTTAGAGATAAGGAAAGATTCTGGATCACAAGTTAAATATTTCTGTTTTGCCAATAAGGTAAATTAGAGATCTGAAGTGCCAAACAGTAGAATACTATTCAGGCAATCCCTAGAAATGGTGCAAAGGTTTGTCAGGAAATTCAGGAAATGCCAGATGATAAATAATATAATTAGTATTAATCAGCAAAATGGTATAACCTACAATATAACCAGGGTCTATTAAAATTTAGAGTTATGAAAACTAGACTCAAAAAAGTAACACGAAATTACTTAGATGCCTTTGCATCAATTTTCCAAAACCTGCCCTTGCAAACACAAGTTTCTGCATATCCAAAACAGAATTAGCACCCTCTGACCTTGATGTACCTTTGAAGGAAAAGACACAAAAAATGCTCTTTCTTTATTTTTGAATCAGTAAATTGAAGGTCAGGTAACTGAAATGCAGGCCTCCATATTTAGCAAAAAACATGCTGAATTGTGTCATTTCTTTTCACCCAGCTTCAGCCTATCATACTGCAGTCTCTGCTGTGAGCACATCCAAATCTCAACAGGAAGTCACAGATATAATGCTCATTACCATCTCTAGCAGGACTCATGGATAGAACTCCTTTCATTTCTACATCTATCTTAATCAGATTGCTTCCTGTTCTTCAAATTTTTGAAATTTTCTCATGTCCCTCAGCTGACAATTAAGTATAAATACTAATTTATTTATCTAATTCATCCTATTTCATGTAGTAAGAAAGAATCAAACCACATGTAAGGATAGCATATGGTTGCTGCTTCAGTCACTTTCATCTTACATATCCTTTATGAATTAAAAAGATGGTGTAAAAGTCTGCCTCTGATTTCCAGATTTTCTCCTTCCAATCATTTTCATCGCTGTGATGCAATGGCTGTAACCTAAAACTCTAGCAAAAGAGAGAATATTGGGCCTTTCTTCTTCCTGATACAAAACTGATGCCTTTCCAAGCTGAGGTTGCTGCTCAGTTGCTGTGACTCTACTGCAACTTTAGCCCCTGGCTGTGGGGGCAGCCCCAGCCCGGGATGAACCTCAGGTTATGCATGGGTGAGTAGAGTGTGAGTTACTCAGAGAACAGAGATTACTACAGATATCTCACCTGCCCAGCTGAAGGTATTCAGGAGCTCTCTGCACTTGTCAACAGCAAAAGGTAGGCTTTTTATTGTGCTGTGTGTGCAATGAATCTTAGTGGAAAGGTACCTACTGAATTTCAAATAACTCTCTTTATTCTCCTTCAGGCCCACAGGACAATAAGCACGACTTTCTCAGCTACTGGGCTCTCCCTCCCTTGACTTTTGCTATTTTTCTGATTATTTTTTTTAATACTCTCTCATATGAAAGATGCTCTCTGAGAACAATGATGGGGATCTGCATCTTTATTTATGACTTTGTGAATCAGCGTCTGGGTGATAGGAAGTGAAAGTTGCTCAGCTAATTACACACGCTTGATGAACTGCGTAATAACTGCTGCAGCACTGCACATTAATTGAATGCATATAAATGACAGCAGTTATTCTAACTTGAATGATGTGTGAAGAAGTGATGTTGCTCACAGTACCCTGATTATCTTCATTTCCAGCTTTGGGAATCCAGCTTAAACAATTGTACTTTTACAGCACCGAGCAAAAATTCCTTAACAGAAAACAGAAGACGACTCAAAGCCCGACACTTTAAACACAAATTGCTTTAAGTCACTGAAAGTGGATTTAGACCTCTAAAAAAAGCATACATCGAGCAACTACAATTAACAATTAATAATTAACAGCTAGCTGCAACCAGCAGCTAGGAGCTGTAAGGGCTAAAGCCTTGGGAGCAAGGCCACCTTCATTTAGAGCCTGAATACTGCCTTAAAAACCTAATGCAGTGTTTAAAGGGTTAAATTTTGCCCAGCTCTATACATTTCTGCTATGCATTTTCCTAAAATGTGTTTGTTTTGGAACAACAGGATAAAAAAATATGGATTACAGCTAATAGGCAACCGTGCATGTCCACAGTACTCTTCGTTTACCCCAAAAAGCATTTTAATTCACATGTAGTCCAGCTCTAAGGTAACACATTATTTTAAAGAAAACAATAAAGAAAAGTCATTTGATGCAAAACAAACGTGCATAGTACAAAATTAGTTCTCCAAAACTAGCACCAAATGCCTCCTTTGAATCTGTACCAAAATAGACCTTCTCTGTTGCATGTCAACTGCTTGAGGAATTTGCAAATATTCACAAAGAAATCTGCAAACTCTTCTGTACTATTTAACACAGAAAGGAGAGAAGCCAAGTTTCCAAAGCTTCCAAAAGCACCAAAGTACCATGTCACAATATTTTAACAGTTCCCTGCACCCCTATTAAGACTTTTTGGGCTTTGACAAAGAGAGCTGTAATCACAGAATAAAGGAAATCAACGCTCACTTTTAGAAGCACGTACATGAAAAAGAAAAAAAAAATTCACATCTACACTTCGGAAAAGTTAACCCTGTTCCACGAAAGCAGGGAGTATCCTGGAGAAAGCCAGCGCAGGTCTCAGCCCTGCATTGCCAAAATGCTTCCCAGCCATTATGCCGTAGTTCTGGGGGGAGAGCTGGGGCTGTGCCAGCCCCTCCAGTGCCCGAACCGAGGCACGGAGCTCCCTCCTCTGCACCCCCACGCAACACCCCGGCCCCTGGCGCCACTGGCAGAGAGTGCCCAAGCCCCGAGGCCAGGAGAGAAGCTGCCAGCTCTGCCGCTGGAGAGAGCGCCAGGCAGAGAGGGTCAGGGGCACCCGAGTGCCGGCTTTACAGAAGTTATCTTCTCATCTGCTGTACACGGACCTCTTGTTGAACACCTCTCCACCAGGACAGGACAGTCCCTAACAGTTCACAGCACCAGCAATCAGCCTCTTTCACCTGTATTATTCGTTCTGCTTTTGCAAGGTTTCGACCTCTCCCCCGTTTTTGTTTTTTTTTTTGTTGTTGTTGTTGTTGTTGTTCATGGGTTTTTTTGTCCACTTTATACATACCTCCTTTTCTACAAATTTTCTTGCCGGGTTTTCTGGCACATTCCTTGGATATTCTTTTGACTGAAAAATGAATAGAAGACTAGAAAATAACATGGAGCTCCGTCACAGACAGTAGGAGCATGCAACACCACTATCTAACTTAAATATGACCTGCTTTATTAGGTGCGGAAGATTCTCAACTTGTTGTGCCTGCACATGCAATGGAAAAGATGTTGATGCATCTTCCCAGAAGTCAGTGGGTAGCAATGAGAATTAGGCACCAACTTTGACCTAAAAATTACACGTGCTGTGGGAGAAAAAAAAATGAGCATCGACAGAAAGAAAGCAAGAAAGAAATAAAAAAATCAAAATCAAAAAACAAGGACAAATGCACACAGAGAAAAGCAGCGTGCACACATGTAATAAGCTGGCATGCGAACAGAGAAAGCCATGCGTGCTACCAGTACACGTTAATTAATATTGTTAGAAACTAGAACAGGAAAATAAAAAGATCTCCCTGTTTCGCCTGCTATTAACTCACCATCCTCGGTTGGGACATAGATATTTAAATAGAGGCAGTCTTCGTTCTGATCTTGTACATAGGTTGAAACTACATCCAAGTTATTAGTAAACCACACGGGAAGCATGACTTCGGGCAACCTGCCTTCTATAATGTTCTGGGGACACACTGGAGCAAACTGGGTGGTGTTTTTGATATCTGCCCAGGGAGACGGAGGCTCAGGAGGTTGAAAGCGGCGCTCCCCTGTTGGAGGGGCAGCGTATGGAACCCCGAGAAACTGAATAACGGGCCCCAAAATTTCATTATTAAGTTCCTTCTTAATCCCTCTTATCTTGCCAAAGTTGGTGGTCACCACTGGGTTGGTATCATCCAATTTTTGGGAGGACACAGCTGCAGCATGAAGCAGAAATCCGAGTATGGAAAAAGCAAAAGTGGCATTCAATCCCATGTGTAGCAGGCGGACCACCGTCGCTCTCCATACACAGCTCAGCCACACGGATCTTGGAAAGGCCATGGTCCCACATCAGTTGTGTAACTACAGTGAAGCAATCTGATTTGTATCCACTGGTGTAAAAAGAGGGCGACCGGAGGAAACAGATCAAGTTTCCTAAATAGGTGCCTGTCAGAAAAATCTCAAAAGGCTTTTCATGCGGTAAGTATCTTCCATTGATTTCACACTTATTGAAGCTGCATCTTCACTCAGCACTATTTATCAGACTACATCCTATTGACAATTCTGTTTTCCATAGCAGCAATATGAAGAGAGCAGCCATTTACTGCAGAATCCCCTCTTATAAATCAAATCCAGTTAGCCGCAGGTCTATATCCTGGAGAAAATGAAAATAAATCATTAGTATGAAAGAGCTAATATGAGCAGAGTGATAACTAGGTGTTTAACACGTTATTTACATACATTAATATTTGCTAGAGTCATGTAAGTTAAACTGAAGTAGTTTATGGGTCCATGAAATGGCAGGTGAAACACTGATTACTGGATTATCTGTAATGTCACCTGTTGAATTTACAGAGACTTCTCAGGAGAAACAGGACTCACAAAAAACACATTTTTAAAATTCACCTTTTCAAGAATAAGCAATTTACTGCCAAGCTACATTACATAAGTGTTTATGTTAATACTTTATTTAACTTAATCAGCTCATAATCAATTTTCACCTTGTTTGCAGAAGTTGATTTATCAGAAAGGAAGTAATTACTTCTTAAAGCAGAAGATGGGGAAATTAAGATAGACAGGCATACTGAAGACCAAATGCATTTTATTTCATTAAAAGCAGTTTATAATACATAAAAACATTTTTTGTTCATTTTAAAATATAACATTAATTACTGGGCTTATTCACAATAACCTGAATTACCATGCTTTATGTGGTTTTCTGGTAGCTGATAAAAAACACAGAGAGACTGAAATGTTCACATCAATGAAGGACCAAAGTCTGCTTCTGCTGAAGTGAATGGCAAACTCTGAATTTGCACAGAAATACAACTGGACCTCTGTAGGTTGCTGGGGTTTTTTTCAGAACTGGTTTGGAAAAGGATATGAACAGGCAGCTTAGGGAGGGAGCTGTATATCACAATTTTTACATCAGATCAATCCTGCATTCCTTATAAAAGACTGACTTCAGTGAAAAATGAAAATGCGTGTTGAGAGCACTCAATTCCTACCATCCTTAATTTATAACATAAACAATAAGCATTCCCACAGGACAGGAGAAATCTTATCTTTCATATATCCACATGCTGACTGAACAATATCCTAGAAAAAATAATCAGTCAGGATCAGAGAGTGTATAATCTGAAATTCCAGATGCTATTTTCAACTACTTTAGCTCAGAGGTTGTCACACAAGGCTGTGTTCCAGCACTTCTGAAAATTGCTCGGTGCATATCATTATATCTTCCATATTCATGTGAAACATATTTCCAACACTACTTACAATATCCTATTATTTAAGATGCAGTGTTATACACAACATAGCAGTGTAATCTTACGCTCCCTATTAAGCAGTGTGTAATGCACAAGAAATGTTTTGCTTTGTATAGGAAACATTTTAAACCACCTGCTTTTCAAACAGCATTGGCAGCTTTAATGAGAATTGGTTTTTTTATCATGTCTATACACATTGTGGAGAGAATTCAAAAGAATGGCTTGTCTAATAGTCAGACTACCCTGTAGTTTGGGTTATTAAAAAGGAGATTGTAAAAGCTATATAGGACAGCAGGAGATTTGGTTCATGTCTAGTGCTCCTTTAGCTCTGAACAATCTATCTCAGGAGGCAATAAGGAGATAGATGAAGCTTTTCTGCAATTTTCCCTTTCTCTTTCTTTCTTTGCTAATTCTAACACCTTCACTGTGAAACTGCATTAACAAACAGCTTATGTCCTTCATTCTCCAGCTGCATATTCTCAGTATTTGCTGGAAACACACTAATTTAGCTGCAGAAAATAATTCCCCAAACTTGACGCGTGTGTTTACACGTAACACACTTACATGGAACTGCAGACGTTCCCCTCATGGAGGATTGTTGCTTTGTAGCATTGCAGATTTTGGAGGGAGTAGGGTACTACTTGAGAAATAGTAAAGACAGAGTAGGCAGACAGGTTTCTGAGCAATGCACATGGAGAGATGGAAGCCTTTTCCTCAGTGTTATTCAAAAACCTCCACAGCCTTTTCCACTGGGTCTTAAAACCCACGAGGGTTTGTTTTCCTCTCAGGAATGGAATCGTGTACTTTCTCTTCTTTCTCAAACTCAAACTTGTAAATAGCAGGAACTTCATCTCAGTAGCCTTCCAGCTAATTCACATGGTCTGGGGAAGGTCTGAGCTCAACAAATCCAACATAGCTGTGCCAAGGAAAAACATCCTTCTTTATTTCAAGGTACTGAGTTGGTTCGAAGTGCAAAATTACCAAGATTCTACTAATAATTTATTTAGCACCTGTTTTCAGTTCTAAAGAAACTTTGTAATACACTTCTGATACCTCAAATGGTAAATTCAATGTAAACTCAAAGCCAGTTCTAGAGCTGGGCTATAATTCTGAGCTTGTCCATCTGCTGGTTTGTCTTTGCAGCTGAAGAGCTCTGCTGTGATCTACAGTTATGGTTTGCCTCCCATGGATAAGGTTTTACTTGAGACAGGATGCTAAAAAGGTAAGAATATAATTCAGTTCTGTGTTTGCTATTCCTAATTAATTAACTGTTGAGCAGTAGCCTCAATGAATAGATAGACAGGCTATAAAGGGCAGAAAATTGTCAAGTGCCTGAAGGATTTGAATCAACATATTTTCATTGTATTTGTAACTTGAATTTTGGATTTGCTCTTTTCAAGCCTTTCTTTTTAAATGTCTAAGTAACAGTTTATTTTTGAGACTGAGAGGTCAGGCATTCAAGCCTGTCATTGGCTGCCCTGAAGCTATCACATCAAAACCACAACCTCAACACAAATAAAAAGACTGAGATTTATCAAATCTTCTGAGACTTTCATAACAAAATTTCATTTTGAGCACTAGGTGCAAGGGCAAGCAGGGAAGCTGGCCAGGAGCATGTTGAGAGTTAATGCTGTACAAAATTCCCCCCAGTCTTTCTGCAGGTGATCTGCATAGGACTTTCCTTTGGTATCTGGACTCAGCTGAAGAGGAATCAGTGGGGGGAAAAAAGGAGAAGCAATAAACAGGAATGATCAGGGAGACAAGCAGGCAAATAAACCTAAGAGTAGCAGTGATAAATCTGGGACAAGATTTAGCATCAAAATAACGTGGATCTGAGGAGGAGGAGGAGAAACCTTTTCAGATTTTACTGCTGTCTTGATTTGAGGATCACAATTGCTCCCTGTGGTAACACAAATGAATTCTACTGTAAAAGGTATTTGATAAAGTCTTTCATGCTCTTTCGAACAGTCTATACTATACAGAGTTTTTTCTATCATCTATTATTTTATTATCTTCCTTTCTGAATTCAAATTACTTTGTAGCTCAGATTCTGAAATACTTTAGAGAAGCATTTAGTATGCTGAGGAGTGAACAATCCCAGAGAGCTTCAGTGCATCTTTGCACTTCCAATGACACAGGGCATCCCACAACAGGTCACATCTGCTGCAAACTGCAGCACTGCAACTCCTCTTTGTTACTCATGCCCAGACCTTCAAATCTGAAGGGATGGTTTGATCTGTACCACCTATCAATAGCTCCAATGGGTTAATAAAACCTTTGGTGGCACTCAAGGCTTATGGCCATATGCCAGCTTTAGCACATGTAAAGGCTATTATTCTTACAATAAAAAACTCCCAACCCCCCAAAAAACCTGTTTTCTTTTCAGCTGAAGGTGCATTCTGTGATTTAATATTCCTGCTTAAAAATTCCTTTCCACTTCCACTTTGCTAGTAAATCCCAGTTGCACAAATATTCAAAGTGATTGCGAGAGTTTGGAACACCACACAACGCCACTTCACTTCAAAACACAAGTGCTGTTTTGCAGAACCAGCTACATTTGAATCCATTTTTGCTTACAACAGTCTCTCCTTAGAACTAAGAGCCCAGAGATGTCTCTAAGAAGAAATCCATGTTTTAAAACATGCTATGAAGCCAAGCAGGGATATGGACAGTGGTACAGAGACCATTAGAGGAAAGATGAGGGTGAACATTGTGTTGGTGTGACACACCAATTGTAAACATGACCAGACAAATCCTCAAGAGATGTAGCACAAAATTCCCCATCTCTTCTTTTGTGTTTCAAGTTAGCAAGGGAAGCAAGTTCCAAATACAGCATATTTTCTCTCAATTTAGTAGTAAAAAACAGGCCAGGTTGATGGGACTTTGAGCAGCCTGGAAGGGAAGGTGTCCCTACCAAAACCTAGATGACCTTTAGAGGCCCCTTCCAACCCATTCCATTCTGTAAAATATTTTAAAACAGACATTGCTCTTGAATACTTCCCTAAATACTTCCTCAAAGGGCTGGGATTTGCATGGGTTTAGTTCAAGAAATTAAGTACATTCATTTCAAAAAAACAGGTGTATGAAATGAGACTAGAGGAGACTGCAATCCTGAATACATAATTCACATAAGAAGGGTACAGCTCTGGTGGGGTTTGTTCAGTCCCACACGCCAGCACCCCCTCCACCTCAGAGCAGCCACAGGTCTGGCAGCTCCAGAAAGCTCCTACAAATCCAGCCCAATTGAGATGTAGAACCTTTGCCAAGATGGCCAACAAAAATATGAATAAGACATCATCTTTATGGGCTCACAGTCCCACCCCACATTGGGATGAGATTACAGGTGTTATGTTACACAGGAACACAAACAACCCAGTGGAAAGGATTTCCAGATGATACAAGCTGTGTAAATATATCATTCCTAGATCAGAGAAACTGATTCCTGAGTGCCCTCACCTCAATTTAATATGATGTTTTGACTACTAAACCTCATAATCAGTTAGTGAAAAATACAGTATTTAAATACTGTAGTATAATATACTCGATGCAGTGCTTCAAAATTAGTGAAAAGTTGAATTAAAATGAGTAGATGTCATAAGACTCCTTTAAATTGTGATGTATTTTTCAACTGCACCAAATTTTTGTTCTTTGCCATTAGTGGGTATATTCACTAATACTTATTAACTAGTATTTTCATGATCAAAAAAATTTCTGCATCTTAGTTTGCCAAAATAGGAAGCCTTCTGATCACAATTTTCTATTAAACTGTTTTTGAATTAGACAAATTAAGCCCATGAGGACAGGGTCAGTTAAGTCTTATTATCTTCCATTTACTCATATCAATAAATCATTTTCTTAAAATATTCCTACTTCTTATCTGAAGTAATCATTTATATTACCAGAAGTTGAGTACAATTTTTTAATGTGGACTAGAGCTGTCTGACATTTTGCACAATAAGTAGGTAACGAAATGGTGATTTTACCCATACAGAAAGAATGGGTAACTCTGTCACTTACGTGTAAAGTTTTAGACAGCTAAGTAATACAGATTTAAATTAAAAATGACAGATGCACTGGCTTGGAATATAATGGGCACTGAAGTGAACCTTTATTCCTTTTAGCAGCTTACAGTTAACTCTTAAATGGGCCCCACATTATCCTCACTTTTGAGTACTGTAACTATTCAGCTAAATGATCAAATGGCCATTCTGTTGATGGCTGCTCTGTGCTTCAGGACAAGAAGATTCCCTGACCTACTGCAGAAATTCCACTGAACTCATGTTAATCAGGGGTCATCCCAGAGAAAAAAATAACCCAGATGTTTCTCACTTGAGAGCTCCAGTATCAAAATCTGTGTATTGCATATCATCAGGTCCAGAGGGAGTTGCTTTGATTAATACACCTGCTTCTCATCTGATCACCCTAGCAGAGTGCCCAGAACCCACCCAGAGACTCCTGAAACTAACTGTCCTTTTGTTGTCTCTTTCAGGTGATAAATTTAGTTATAGACTTGTTAACAAAGTTCTTCACTTGATATATATTTGTGGCTCACCCTTGGTTCACTGGGGTTAATAGGATGAGAAAAATTAATTGGATTTTCTTTGCCACCTTTATTACAACAATAATATCAACAATAATACTACCTTTAATGCTAGTTCAGCCCCCAAGGCAAGCTTTCATATCAGATTCATAAGAAAGATATCACTTCTGTATTTTCCTGGTGGGGAGGGTGTTAGTAATTCAAGATTAAAAAGGCTGGAATACAGATAATACCACTTCTTGAGGGAGAACTCTGCAAACAAAGATGCTTGAATGAACTCAGATTTGTCCATGAATTGTTTTTCTAGCTGGATACAATACAGTAACAATTCCAAGCATACAAAACCCTTGTTGTAGAGGTAGATCAATAACTAGCTCTTCAACAAGATTTTTTTTTTTTTTTTNCAGCAAACTTCCTTGTGGCAGAAAAAGAAACCCGTGCTTTTTGTTCTTGATCAGTTGGTCAAGATGGTCCTGATTTCATCAGGATAATTGAGATCAAGTTCCAACTCATCAGGAAATTTACAGACATATAAACATAATTTGTTAATCACAAACCCAACATCTCTAACTCAGCTCTGAAAGTGCTCTTGACTGGTATTACCAGGCTTTCCAGAACTGCAGAGAGCACACTACAACTTGAGTGCAATATTGGCATTAGAGGGATCTGTCTGCTTGAAGAGGTTGTTTCCTGTGATCTAGCATTTTGTACATCTGTGACTTTACTTGCATTTGTTCCAAAATGAATTTCATGCTTAACTTGTTTTTCTTAATTAAACTTCCTTTAACAGTTTCTAATATGTGCATTATTAAAACTCATTAGTCCCATTCATGCCTGCCTGTCATTTTTGGCTTCATTTTCATGTACCAAAGAGCTCTGCTGCTTTATATAGGAAGCAAATTAAATAATAAATATGAGAACTTGAACGTTTTATGAGTGTCAGTATGAGAAAGTGGCTGCAAGGCCCATAAGGTTTCACAAAAAAAAAGCATTACAGCTAAAGCTAACATGCTGACACATCTCTGATCTATAAAGTCTGCAGTAATGGTAGCAGTAAAGTGTTGTGCCATAGATGGGGAATTTTTCTCTCACATGAAATAGAAATAGGATATAGCACAGACTATATTTACCGTTGTAAAAAAATTTCAAATAAAATTTCCCAAAAGCTTAGAATATAACACCATTAAACGTCTACAGAGATTTACTCTTTCCATCTGACTTCATGGGTAGCTCCTATTATTCAGCTCCTTGTCCTCTTTTCATTTTCTACCCCTGTCTGTGAGAAAGAGACTTATTTCAGCTGTAGCAACCAGGCTCAGTGCCCCTGTGGTCATGTCCTGGTCACGCTGACCACGGCTCCAGTGACCAGAGGGTTTCCTGACCCAGCAGCAGCATCTCATGGTGACAGTTCCAGGGCCCAGATTCTCCACAGAAATAAACCATTATTGGGAAACCAGTTGAAGAAACAAAAGCCTCATCCTACAATGCCTGTTTTGCACAGGCTTGAGGATGTCAAAATATTCAGTCTATCTGTAAGGTTTCTCCTGACTAAATTGTCGATTTCTCTCATGAATATTTCTAACACTGTGTGCCTACATAACACTTCACTGCTTTCAAGTACTGTTTGGGAGACTGGGGGATAGGGTTGGGAAGGCAAAGGTTCAGATATTGAACTTAAAAGCTTCAGACAAAATGTAATTAAATAAAAGTACAAAATACAACATAAATGTATTCCCCTCATTAAATTCCCAGAACCAGTTCAACAAGTGAGCTAATGGCTTCTCTAGGCAGGATGTGATTGAGGAGATTTAGAAAACATCTTTTTAAATTGCCATTTAAGTTCTCTGCTTCGTTAAAGGAATACGAGTTACTTGAAATGCAATAGTTGTAAAGTGTCCTTGACCACTTTTATGATTTTACAGTCACGTGTTGCTAATTTCCAAGCATTACATTCTCCCTTAATATGGTGCAAAAGACCTAACCAAGCATCAGCAGAAGGTAACAGGCTACCCAAAGGCAACACTAAAACTGATTATGCAGAAAATATTATGAGGACAAAACAGAAGAATTCAACAAATGGGGTAAAGAGAACTCAAATTGCTTTTCCTTTAATGGCCTCGTGTTTTATTTGACCACAGCAGTGGAAAAACCACGTTACCCTGCTGTGTGCAGCCCAGGTCTTTACATGGCTTGGTAGCCATGAGGATATTTACAGCACAGACTCTGTGCCCCCTGGTTTCCCACAGCTGCTGGTCCCTCACACCACCTTTTGTTTCTAGTGAGAAGTGCCATGGTGGAGTGGGTGCACAGCAAAACTGAACATGGGACACAGCAGCCAACCAGTCACTTTTTATCCCTGGAGAGCACACAAAACATCATTAACGAGCAATTAATAGTTATGGAAACAGAGCCTGTCAGAAAACACGTGGGGTCTTCAGAGGCAGGTGGAAACGTGCAGCTGAGTCACCAAGAAGGCAAAACAATTTCCCCCTGTAATTCTGCTAATTCAGTCGTAATCCTGGGGAATGTAATGTCATCATTTGTTATTAAAATTACAGGATATGTTCTCAATATGCAACATGTGAGGAAGTTTTCCCATCAGGCGGGGGTTTTTGTTTTGGTTTGGTTTTTGTTTTTTTTTTCATCCCCTAACTCCCTCTCCATCCCTTCCACACAAACTCTTGTGCAACACCTGGGTATCAGGGCAGGCATCCCCCTCTGAGTGCCTGTGTTCCTTCACAATGCAGAGCTCAGAACCAGGGCTACAGAAATGGAGACATGCCTCTAGAACAGCCTTTATTCATCAGTCAGTACCTATTTTTCATCATTATCTACTATTTTATCACCTGTTAGACTTACCATGGAGGGTTATCTGGGACTAATCAGAAACTATATCATTTACTGGATCAGATTGACAACTGCCCATCCTTTATTAAAAGAAAGCCACAGAGGTTTCTACTGGACCTCTAGCAAAATGTTGTATTTTCATTATTTGCTTTCAAAGAACGTCTACCTCCTTTTGCCCTTCTTTTTTTCACTATTTAATTTTTAAATAATTTCTTTTTCATGTGATTAAAAAACCATAATAAATACGACATCAAACAAATAATTCAGAACCAGCCAAAGGTCTGTAATGCATCTCTACATCTCTATTACAAAGAAATGTAATGTTTTAATAAAGAAAGGCAAGCCAATCCATTACGAACTGAGACCACATCTAAGCCTCTGCTTTCTTCCCTTTTCCCCAGACTCCATTTGAACAATTAGAGTGGTTTACGCTGGTCTGTATGCCTGTGGATATTAAAAATGCAAACTGATAAAAAATACAACTACCACCATTACCATGTTCAAATTCCTCCATTCACTTGCAAATCAATTTATCTGCCCACAGCCCTGTCCCAGTCTTTAAATAACCCTCCTCAGCAGACTGCTCCACCTCCAGCCAAATAATCCAGAGAAAACCCACTTTGCTAAAGATGTTTAAGTATCAACAGCTAGGATATTATCTTCTTACCCTACTCTAGGAGAAGGGGTAAGATAACCAAAGCAGCATCAGGGCAGCAGCTCTTCTCCTCACTCCTACACCCACTGCCTTACACAGCCTGAACCACTCTCATGGCTTTCGCTGCTGCTCCAGTTAATCACAAAACAGAGGTGTTCAGCCAAATCCTGCTTCCCAGCACACTTAGCATGATTATCCTCAGCCTCATTTTTCTTCCCACAGCCTGCATATGATTCGCAGGAAATGTCCAGGATAAATGGGATCTCTTTGTAGGTATCTGAGGATCTCCTAATCATTTACTGCAAAACTGCTTTTGCAACATCACTGCAATCTGTAGCCACAGCCTAAGAAAAACGGTGTCATTTGTCAAAAAGTAACTAAGAAGCAGTCTTCTTTAACCCTGCACCTTGCACCAGTAATGGGAAGGGGGGGAAGAAAAAAAATAAATAATCCTTCCCAAGCACTATCCCCAAAAATGGCTACTTAGCTTTTGGCTCCCAATCTGCAAATCTAATTTCAAAGATGCAGAAGTGGTCTGCGTGTTACAGCTGGTGAGCCCACACGAGTCTCAGTGCAGTCAATGGGAATCAGGATCTTTGAAAATCAGGGCCCTGAATAATGGGCTCTATTTTTAAATGCTCATTTATACCATGCATGGGTCTTTCTCTTGTCAGGTGCCTGTAATAAAGTACGTGCAATTTCATAAGTATCCTTTGCTTCAACTAAGCCAGCCCAGAAAAGTAGGGGAAAATGTCCCAAAGCTCACAGTACTGCTCTTTCAGCAATAACAATAGTCTGTGGATGCACCAAAAATACTGCTACTGTAAAAAACAAACAAACAAAAATACCAACCTAGGTTTTAAGGGAGCATGAAAAGGTTATTGTAAGCATTGCCAAAAATACATGGTTTCAGATGTGAATTATCTCTGAATTTACCAGTACGGTCTGGTCCCACTAAGGCTCTGGATAAATGCAAATATTGCCACAGTGGATGGCAGTGCTGGCAAAAAATAATTCCTGAAACAATTTCTTACACTTATGCTGAGAAAAAGAAAAATCTGCTTCATTTCAAATTCACAGAACATCTAAACGTGCTAAAAACATTCACTTTGATATTTATAGCTTCTATAAGACATATTTCCATTTTATACTAGTGGATTTTAATGCCATAGTTGTTAGAGCTAAAACAAACTGGCCTTCCAGAAAGCAAACCCTGTGTCAAACTAACATGATATTCCTTCAAAAGGTCAGCAAATTTACAGAACGAAATGGCCAGTCCAGATTGTGTCACCTGCACCAGCAAGAACACAACACTATAATCAAGCTCTGGTTTGTTTTATTTAAACAGTTATTTGAATGTAATTGCTCTGAAACCATATGCATCGTTAGAATGATTCCAGATAACATCCTTTCTCCTGATTCCAAGGTAACTTTCTGGCTTTAATTATGAGTCAATTAATATTAAGTAATTTGACTGATTAATTTTAATTAAACCTGTTGAAAATTGATTTTCCTTTAGCAAGTAAAGATGATGCTCTGGTGCGATCATCAGGAAAGGAGGATGGGGGGGCGGACGGG
>VZSE01000213.1:2420197-2586193 GCA_013398275.1 Promerops cafer
CGCAGCCCCCGCACCCGCAGCCCCGGGCGCATCCCCCTGGCCGCGGACACGCACGCACGGCTCGGAAACCGGCCCTACCGAGCGCCCCCGGGCACAGCCCCGCAGCCGCCCTGCCGTGCCCTGCCCGGGGCTCCGCGCCCGGCCCGGCCGCCCCGCTCCATCCCGGCTGTCCCTCTCTCCTCCAGCCCGGCCGCCCCCTCCCTCCTCTCCATCCCGGCGCGGGCTCGCCCCGCACGCCGGGAGCATCAAAGTATTTACCAGTTCACGGCCGCTTTCCCGCAATCGCAGCTGAAGCTGTAATCCGCTGGATTCGCCTCCTCCGGCTCTCCCAGCCGCTGGGAGCGGGAGGGCTCCCAATAGTGCTCCGGACACTTCCCAATTATACCGATTTTTATATATTTTTCTGCCCTTTCCTGGGATCGGGGCGCGGGGAGGGGGGGCTGGAAATCCCCATCCGGAATCCAGCCTCATCCGTGCCGAGCCACCTCCATGTAAATCCGACCATCAGGCAGGCAATGGAAATGATCAAACGCTACTTCTCTCCGTCTGCAGGCAGATAATCCCACTAATCCAATAGATCTCCCCCGATCCGAAAGTGCCCTCCAGGCGAATCCCTTTCGCTCGATGTCCGGCGGGCGACCGCGGAGCCGCGACGGTGCCCCGAGGGGCGCGGGAGGGGCGCGGGAGGGGTGCGGAGGGGTGTTAATCTTTTTTGGCTCCTGGATGCACGGCTCGCTCAAACCGCCGAGATCCCTGCTTTTTCCCCTATTACACGTTTCCACTCCAAATTGCTGCTGGATGAAAAATGGTACAAAGATACCCCCAGCGGCGGCGCGGCGAACAGCGCGGGCAGCCCCGGCCCCGCACCGCCCCGCACCGCCCCGGGCGGACCGGCCTCCGGGGGACCCTCCCGCAACGCCACGGCCCCGCAGCGGGGCTGGGGGGGTCCCTCCGGCGGCTGCGGACAGCGGCACGGAGCGCACGCACCCCTGCGAGCACCGGGGCACAAAGGGATGCCAGAGCAGGGTGGAGATGCTGCACACACCTGCGTGCGGGTGGGCTGCTGCCTCTTGATTAATTATACCCAAATCATGTAACTTATGTATAGTTTATGTAGGGGGGTGTGAATTATACTCAAATATTTCACACGGGTGTAATTTAGGAGGAAACCATGGTCTTATTTACTGGGATCATCACAGTCTGCACACGAAATACAAGTGACTCTTTTTGTTTCCCCTTGCTATTTCTTGAAATCTTTTACTTATTTCTCATCGCTTTCTTTCTATTTATAATTGAGGAAAAAAAATGTATTCTCTGACCCCAGCCCTCATGCTTTCTAGGATCACAGCAGAGAATGAAAGTTGACGACTCAGGGGATGTGGGGAGAAAGGAAGGCCAGATCAGAAGGGAAAGGAGAACAGCCCTTTGAATGCTGATAGGTCTATTAATTTTTTAAGAACAGCCACAATCACACATTAAAACATCCCGAGTTAAGCCTCTTGCAGAGAGCTCATTAACATCTCCTGTTATTTTAGGAGAGACTTCCCTTCACATTCTCTTCCCTTCCCCTTACATTAAAATCTGTATTTTGCTCCACTAACATCCACCTCCGTTTGAAACATTGACACTAACCAAGCACAGCAAACACACTCATGTTTCCACATCTACAGCCCCAGGCAAGGTCTGGAGGTGCCCGAAAATTTGATAAGCTGTTACACCCTCACCTGAGAGCACATCCCAGTGGAGGGAAGGTCAGTCCCAGCCACGCTGGGCTATTTATGCCTCTCAGTCCCACTGAGGATCTGGATCTACATGCCCACGACAGGAGTGACAGGACACAGCAGCAGTTTATCCTGTGACATTCCCATGTACGGGAATAATCGTGTCCTGGACAGGTTTTTTGCCTGTCTTAATAACTATTATAGCCCATGGTTAATTAGGAAAGTCCAGAATCCTTCAGTAGTCTGAAATTTAACTCTCTTGCTGTCACTAAAAGCGTGCAGCTCTCAGGTACAGGAGGGAAAGGCAGAACATCCTCTGCTGACAGGGCAATCCCATGAATGTTGTTATGTTAGTCTCAAGGGAATACTACATGAAAAAAAAAAGTTTCAAAACTAGAAATGAAATTTGTATATGAAAATCAATCACTTGCCACCAGCCACTGATCAACCAACAGCCTAAAAACTATCACCAAAGAGGCAATACCAGGTGAGATATTCTGCCATTCTTCATCCACACAAAACCCTGGAGGAGCTTTATCTTAGGGCTGTTCTTTATACTGAAAAGCAAGAAATAAAGGTGAAACAAAATAGCAGCACTCTCCTCGTCACTAGATAAGCCACTGGAATCCAAGTGTGCAAAGTTTTATTCTCTCTTCTTCAAGGATGTATCTGTCTTCCCTGGGTTCCCTGAGCCACCATGTGAACATCTTGGAGTGCTCTGTCGTTTAAGTAGATTATCCCCTACTAACTGTGGGGGGAAATCCACCCGTTTATCTCTTTACCATGCCTTTTGTGGGGGGCAGGAGCTGACAATTTACACCCAACCTGCAACAATCCCACCTTTGGCCACCAAGTCTCCATCTGGTCCTCACCCATCTTCACTCATGCAGAAATGGCACCAAATTGCTGAGCAGTGAAGTTGTGCTTCAGCTCCCTCCCACAGCAGTGATGTGTGACACCAGCTCATTCACACATCACTTTTGCTCTGGCCTGTCCCCAGGGTTGGGGTCCCTTTCCAGAACTTTCCCACTGTCTTTCACTCTGCTTCCCTGTGCTGTGCTGCAAACATTTCTCCCTCCTTCTTCCCTCCAGGGGCCTCAATAGCTCTCCTCAATAGCTCATCCAAAATACTGCTGAAATAAGAGGAATACTGACTTGTGGAAGGCAGCAAGACTTGTCTACAGCTCCAGAAAATTGTACAGGTCCAGGAAGGGATATTTGGCTGGGAAAGCAAAGTATAGGGCTAATCCCTCTCTACAGAGATGTGATAGCAATAGCTGAGCCTACATATGTGGTAATAATAGATTATATTCTAATATAGTAACATAATATATGTCATTTCTGTAGTACCAGTGCAGTGTCTGATGCTGATTCAGTTTACAGACAGGATGTCCTTGCCTGTAAGAGCAAAGTGACTTGCACACACATTTATTTTCATATATATATATATAAATATTTATATAAGGTTGGAACTACATGATCTTTAAGGTACTTTCCAACCCAAGCCATTCTACAATATATACAAATTTATGCCTACATATAAATGTGTAAAGAGTGTTTGGATTCATTTGAAACAAGGGGAGAAGTGCCTGTAATTGATTAGAACTTTGTTAAATATGTTTTAATACTCTGCATGTCAAAAAGAATTACACTTTCATTGCAATCTAGGGAATGTAAAACTGGTTTAAAGACTGGCATTATTTAATATTTAGTTTGGCTGAGTCTTGATAGGGTTGTGTTATCTGCATTTATTAAAAGAATGAAAAGAGAGATAAATTTCCATGGACTAAAAATCCATGGAAATTTCAAAGGCCAGCATCCTGCAATATTCTCAAATTCTCCTCTGCTCCATTTTCTCTGTTGTAAGGACATGAAACCCTTCATACAACCCTCATGTAAACAGCTAACTCCCCAAAAGAGCAAAACATACAATCAAAAGCTAAAAAGAAGAAAGAAGCTCCCAGCTAGCAATCCAAGCTAAAATGCACACTGAGATACATAAAATATGCACCTGAAGCTTTGGAGGTAGGCAAGATTTTTGATGCAACACAAGTTTAATGAGCCATTGAAACATGTAGCTTAACACAGTCAAGTTTTCCTTTTAAATATAAGTTTTATCAAACTGTGTTTCTCAAAAAAAAAAAAACAACCTTTCTGATAGGTAGAACAGGTGGAACTGTTTACATACACGAAATACTAAATATTCATTAACTTGTTTGTCTCAAGATAGCTCATTAAGTTGTGTCTTGCAATAACTTTGTTACATATTTTCTGTGATTTAATGAAACTTAAGATTGCTCATCTCTGCGCATTTATATTTTTTAGATTGCCCGGATTGCCAGATCTTTAATGAAATTATAATGCCTGCCTATGAGCTGCTGTAGTTAGCTGCAACTGCTGAGTTATTGCCATCCATTTGGTTTAACCTTGCCAAGAAGAGCCACTTAAAGAGGCCATCCCTCTTCACAGAGCATCTTCACAAAGACACGGGGCCCTGACAGTCCTTCAGGCACTCCAAACACGGCTATCCTTTCCTTTCTTCAGTATTGTTCTTTTACACTAAAACAAATACACTAAAAAAATACAATTCTTTGTTGTACGGCGAAGGAGTCACTTGAGACTGGTCGGAGTTCCACATATCAAGAGTCAAGAAAATTAGCAGCACTAGTCTGAGTGCTCTGACTTTTACTGCCTCTTGCCAAAGTCCCCAGTACTCCCATCCCCTACGGCCTCACCACCACCTCTGCTGCACTTCAGTGCTCAGGGACACCAATTTCCTTCCTCCCACCCACATGGGAGCCGTGCATTCTGTCACCTGATGGGATTTGTATTCTGACATCATACAGGTTGTCCTCGGTGACATTCACTTTTTATCATTAGCACCTTGTACTGGGATGTTTAATTGGCTATGTTGTATCTCTGCACTGTAGATTTATTTTGCATTTTCATTTAATTAACAGCCATGACCAGTGGCCTGATGGATGGCAAAGCATTCTGTGAAGTAGAATCCTACTGGATTAAAAGCTTTGCTGGAAGGTTTCAAACACCCATTCTGCCTGAACTTCTCAAAAGCAATTTTCTATAAAGTACCACATTTCCAAAACACAGTGCTCGAGAACATGGAAGAGGAAGCAAACATGACCCAAGGATGACACAAGCCATGTTCCTACACACTCACCCCTCTCCAAGTGATGACTGGATGCTCAGATGAGCACAATCCACCCGTGGATATTCTGAGATTCAGAATTTCAGGTTCTTTCGGGGGCTGTTAAAAGACGGATATTGATAAAAAAAGCCATTGCCAGTGTTCTTACTGGAACTTAATCAGTAGATTACAACACATTACAACACTGTGCTTGCCAGGGAACTCTGAATTAATTATAAAATCCATTTCCTTGTTTATGTGGCTGGGAATACATTTACAGAGGAGTTTTATGACTTTGTTCCTTCCCAAAATTTCAGTTATTATTTGAAGCCATAATCCAGCAGTACCTTGGTTTGCAGTGACCCATTAGAGGAAACCGTGGGGCTAGACTTTGTTTCTTAAGTTATGGAAAGCATTTAGACAAAGAGCTTTCTGTCCATACTGTGTGAAAACCAACCAATTTCTAGTTTTTCTAATTAAATTATTTGAAACCTAACATTGAGTACATACTGTATTCTCCTTCTAACGTGCTGAGTTTGAAAGCACACAGGAACATTCCCTGAAGGAGCTGCTGCTCTGAGTCACTATTACATGCAGTTTATATTCATTTAGACCCAGCAAGCAAATGACAGAGAACTATGGGCCAACTTCATGTCTCATGTGATAAAATAGAAGTTAGAGGAACCTCATCAGAGAGTTTTCTTCCTTAATACTTAAACTCAATAGAAAAAAAAGAACATGTAACCTGGATTGTTAGCATTTGCAAGGATAAACAGTAAATTGTTCTCCACATGCTTTTGCTGTGGCATTCCTTCTGCTTTTTCACCAGTCACTTTCCATAAGGAAGGAAAGCTTGAACTTCTGTGAATTCAGACTTACTGGAACCTTGACACTCTCTGAACTGACAGAGCATTTTAGGTCCTTATTTAAATCAGTCAGTAGTAAGATGACTGTGAAATACATCATGATTTTACTACCAGCTTCTCCTGGCATCTGTTTGCCTCCAGTTACGATTGCACCAATAACTTGGTGACCAATATAATTAGCCTGGCTGTCCTCATGGCTACTGGCCAAAAGAGCCAAAGATGTTTCTTAAATTTCCTTTTCAGATGCACCAAATAACATGATCCATTAATTAAAACTCAGGCAGTCAAAGTTAATTCCTGACAACTGAAAAAGATGCAATGTGAAAACACTCCTAAAGAGCAGTAAATCACTTCCAATCTGCTTTGTGTGAGCTGCATTTGGAAGAGGCTGGGGTGTGCTGGGGTTTGGGTACTGGGTTGGCAGTAGGGGCAGAGCCCTGCTCTGGCTTTGCCAGTGACTGGGTGGAGACCTTGAGCAAACTCTTCTCTCTCCTGCCTTTAGCTCTATCTAAGCCGTTTTGATTTTTTTATCATCAGGGCAGAGACAATCTTCCCATACCAAAGAGAAGGGGGCAGGCATGTAGGGATTCCCAAGCTGGGGAGGAGATGGAGGTCAAGAGGCAGCCTCTGCCAGCCCCAGATGTTTGACACTGACCCACACAGCTGCCTGCAGGTGCAGCAGCAAGTCTGTGTTCCTGCAGGGACTTGAGAGACCTCTGAAAGAGGCCAGGCACCCCAGAGGGTTGTGTGGGACTGACTGGTTTTGTGGAGGAGTCAATATGAGGAGTGCTTATGGAATTCTGCCAAAATAAGCAATAGGAAATAATGAACAGGCAGAGAAACACCTCATAAAGGACATATGCCTGCATTTTGCAGGCATCAATCAGCATCCGTGGTGATGGGAAGTCCAGGAGATAATATCGATATGAAAGTACCATTATACAAACATTGTACACATTCACCTGCTTATCTTAGCAAGTCTTGAAGCTTGTCATGTCTGGGAATCTGATTCACTGCACAGTGACAAACGACACAAAATTGACATGTACAGGCAAGAAGACACAGGCAAAGCAGAGAGAACAGAAATTGCCAAGGATCTCCAAGGCAAAGACACCTGAAGAGCTCCTGAACTGAAGGACACAGAGAAGCATCATCTCCAACTGGCAATGAGAGGGGCAATGACCCTTCTGAAAATACAACTACTTTTAAGAAAGTAAACTGAAGGCAGATCAAATCGCTTGTGATTTCTGAAAATCTCCCTGTGAGCTGTATTTTATAGCCCAATACTGTTCCTGTAAAATCTAGCAGTCCAAATGATTTAACAGCAGAGTAGCAGCAACAAAATTCTTCATTGTAGCTGTGCAATGGGTGCATGTTAGGTTATGAGCCTTCGTGTCTCTTGCTGCACACAGACACAAGATAGCATCAGATCTACATGGTGAGGCACCCTGGAAAACTGGACACACCAACAGCACCCCTGCTCTTTGCAAAACATCTGCAGATATCCCTGTCTGCTCTAGCAGGAATGGTACAACCTCAGGAAGCCTTAGCTGGCATCCATGCAGGCAGACAAGGAAGCAAAAAAAAGAAAAAGAAACAGCATTAGAGAAACTGCAGCAGCCTAGAAGCCTATTATTTAATTGATGCCATAACCCAGGAGAGTGTATGATCCTCTCTACACCATGGTCATGTCACAGAGTGCTCTCTACGTGGACTTTGAAACTGCAGCTGTTTTTTATAACAAGATCAGCTTACAACCATCTGAAAGTTAAATCTATACAAATACTTTGTAATACTTACCTGTGGCTGAAGTGAATCCCACACCCAGAAAGACATGACTTTGAATTTTAATTTTCAAATTTCTAGGTCTTGATTGCAGAATACTACTTTTTCTCCCCCCACATCTGGCATTTGCAGAATTTAATGAACAATGTCTCTAGCATTCAGAATTAGCACAATACAGCTTAGTCTCCTTCTGTGTGCCAAACTTTGGCATTCCCTTGCTGTAGAAAGTGAGCACAGTGGTTCTCAAAAACTAGTTTCTTAGGCAAGATGAAAGAATTCATTAGTTTCCTATTTCTCAGACCTTTCACTTCTTTTCCTATTCCAGACAACTAGAGCATCCAAATTTCCTATTTCTACTAATAACGATGCTATAAAACTTTTGCTGGCAAATGTTATTGTTCCAGCTGAGAAATTTATTCTTATAGCTGAGGAAAAAAAATCCTGCAGCCCCCTCCGAGGTCTGTGCATCAGCCAGTAGAGGGTGCAGGAATGGTGGCTGATTCCCCACACGCCCGAGCTGGCCACTGCTGCTGCTCCAGCTTCCCTCTGAGGTGGGCAAATACAATAAAGCACCCAACGATGTGTGATGGGTCAGCTCAATATTAAATAATGTGTACAGATTGAAAGGCATCTGTTTTTCTCAGCTTTTCGTTTTCTCTGTTCACGGCTGCTCCCAGTGTTTACAGTGATGCTGGACTTGTGCTGCACACGTGAAATTCAGACTGCAAGAGAGGCTTGCAAGCTCACATTGCAAACCTAAGAGATGTCTGGATGATATTTTCATAGGCACAGGATTAAAAAAAAAAAAAGGGGGGACATCTCCTGTCAATAAAAAGATTTATTTCTATTATTCAGGCTTCAATCAAACAAACTTGCACTGAAATAAACCAAAAGTTTATTTCTGACACTGAGAATATTAGTTTGGAAAGGTGATGTCAGGTTGAGAGGGGTTAAGAGGCGTTGGTGTGCAGAGGGGATGCTGCAGCAGCCCTCGTTAAAGGCAGAATTATCCCAAGGCAGCATTTCCCCCTTCCACAGCCACCCATGGGTTACACACTCCCTGGTGGGGAGTGGGGCTATTGGTGGGCAGCCACAGCTCCACAGCACTTTTCAGACCAGTTTTATCCATATTTTGCAGCGAGGCTGGCACAGATGTGAGCCAGGCAATACCTGCAGGAGGCCATGACCACACCTGCTGCAGTCCAGTGTTCCACACCTGCAATTGGCAATGCCTGCTCTCCCCAACTGTCTTGGACTCTGTGAAGGCCAAAATAAAACACTGGGATTTAGAGGGGATTTAGGCCATGGGAGCCTAAGCCCAGTGTTTCAATCAGCCTAAAACTCTGTTAGAGTCAGCTCAGCACCAGCAGAATAAATGAAAACACAACGTTGAACTTGGCAACTCCGAACCATAGAGGTGAGCAACTATCAAGGAATGATCACAGTGTAATAATCACAAGATACAGAGCATGAAAGGGTTTTTGACAGGTGAAAATGAACACATTTACACCACATGGAGCTAAAATTTGAGTCTAAAATGAAGGATATACTTTTCTTTTTGAGCAAGAATTTGTTGATCTAAAGACCAAAACAAAAATTCTTGTCTCTTCAGTGTGTGCTACATAACTGACAACATCTTTCAGCATTGTCTGAGGTTTGATTGCAGGTTACCTCTCAAAGATTAGACAAGATAAATCACCTTGCATTAGCACACCTATCTGACAAAATGACATCTTAGAGTGGCTTGATAAAATATGATGGTAAATTTTACAGGTCAATAATCTCTGCCTGGTATGAGCAAAATCAGTGATGTCCACTCCTTTCCTACAGAGCTATCAGCGGTGGAAACAACCAGCAACATCTCAAATGAAATGTCTCAAATCTCAGTACAGTCCCTGCAGCCATCCAGTTCATCAAAGTAAGAAACAAGCTGAGGAGAGCTCATGTTCAATGATGCTCTGAGGGAAAATGACTGCCTGGCATCAGCACTGGAAGTAGGATGTGGCTGACTGATGATTTTGGATTGGTTTTTTTGAAAATACTGGGTAAATTGAGTAATTTGAACCAATCATGGAATATATTGTGCAACACAACATTCTTCTACCCCGCAGTCTCCCTTCTGGGAAATCTGGAGTGACGGGGAGTACATTTATCAAGAAAATAATGACCCCAAACAGACTCCTTGAAGCCTAAGGTGGTTTTTTTATAAGAGGACTCAAGGGAACTAATTAGGAGGAAATAGCTCCTCAATGTCCTGAGTGAACTCCCACTGAGAAAATAAACAATTTACTGATTCATGCAACTCCAGACATCCAAAGATATCCTTATGACAAGTTTTTTGCAAATATAGAACACAGAATGGGATGCAGAGACAGTTTTTGATAATGAAAGGTGTATATATTCAGGGATAGACACTTACCATGATTATTTGAATTTTTGTCTTTGAATTTGCAATTAAGGTATACCAAAGAGGCGTATAATACTGTATATAATTCAAGAATTAAGTTTAAAAAAGCTGAGGTTACTTTCTACCTATTTTTATAGCCTTTAACCAATTTCCTCACTGTGCTATGTTCCATTCATTCTTTGGAAAACAGGAGGTGCAGGAATTTTGGGTGTGGACAAACTGTCAAGGAGCAAAGGTTCTAGAACCAGCTTTGAAAACACTCAGTTTTGCAAATATGGAATCTTTTGGGCCTTGTCCCCAGAAGAGAAGTCCAAGCATTTTGATCAAGAAAGGAATAAAGCCCTGAGAATGGAAATCAGCAGCAGTTCATGTATTCCAGAGGTACAGACACCCAGAAATAACGTGGAGTGTCAGAGGGAGGGCTGGAAGAGCCAAGGACAGCACATTAATATTTAGACTGAGCATCAGCAGAAATGTCCTGTCAGTGTGATGTGTGGAATCATCCTGAGGGAAGTAACTGAAGCTTGCTGCTGACAACCATCACTTTTCAGCATTTCAGGCTGGCAGCTCTGTTTCTACACCAAACATTATCATTGGTCCTTTCATTTTATGGTGAACAAAAGAAAAATGTATATAGTTGATACCATCAGCAACCTATATGAAATAGGTTTGTGTTGTGAGAAGTTGAAATGGAAAGAAATGAAGAAGTGGCATGGGGCCCCCAACATAAAAAGAACATGGACCTGTTGGAGTGAGGCCAGAGGAAAACACAAAGATGCTCTGAGGGTTGGAGGCACTCTGCTCTGGAGCCAGGCTGGGACAGCTGGGAGTGTTCACCTGGAGAAGAGAAGCTCTGAGGAGACCTTAAAGCCAATTCCAGTGCCTAAAGGAGCTACAAAAGAGGTGGAGAGGGACTTTGAATGAGGACATGGAGTGATAGGACAAGGGGGAATGACCTTAAGCTGACAGAGAACAGGTTTATATTAGAGATATGGAAGACATTCTTTACTGAGAGGGTGGTGAGGCACTGGAACATGTTGCCCAAAGAAGCCCAAGGCCAGGTGGGGCAGGGCTTTGAGCAACCTGGTCTAGTGGGAGGTGACCCTGCCCATGGGGGAGCTAGCTGATCTTTAAAGTCCCTTCCAAACCAAACCACCATTCTATGACTCACTTAGAATTTTATTAAATGCCAGCACCTTGGCAACATCCTGATTATGTTTTCATGACTTTTCTTAGGGCCTTATATGAGGAGCTCAGAAACACACTGAAAATTTGGAAGGAGCCTTAAGTACTGTTGAACAAAACTGATGTGGCAGGGTGTAAAGCTAAACTGCTTGTTGTTTTCATTAGTGGATATCTACAGTTAGAGCACCATTCATTTGGGGTTCTGAGGATATTTCTTATGGCCAATGGAGAGAGAAAAAACAGGTTTTGAGGTAGCAATAAAGAGTGAACACACTAGTGTCATACACATTAAGCAATACACACATTCAGTCACACACAGCATCCTTTCTTAATGTTTCAGTTCCCTCGTGCTTTTCACGTGCTCTCTTTAAAAAAGCTTGTCAACACAAATTGTCTTTCAAGTGAAAGAAGCAATTCCTTACTGCAATTTGACAATGAGCAGCTCCTAGAGAAATATGTTAAATTCCAGCCGCTCAGTTCCACTCCATTCCATGCTCATGGTTTTGATTTCTTTTTCTCCTGCTTGTGTCCCAGCCCATCCTCACTGCTTATGTCCTCACGGGTTAGGCTGCCAGAAGCTGTGGTCAGAGCCTGCTGCATTTTAGACTTTCTGGAGCCTGTGAAAGAAGCATACAAAGATTTTCATACTGGGCATCTCTATCCCTGAAACCCTTCAAGTGCTCTCCTCCCTTTCATATAACTGTGGTTAAATCTGATGTGAGCACCTTTGTCATGGAATCTTCCCAGACCCTCACAGTCTGCACAGTTATAACTCACAATTTAAACCCCATAGTACTTCTACATCTGGTCCTGTGTGCATTTATTTCAAAAAACACAGTGTAACTCAAAGGCACATGGATTGCATGGATTACAAAAATGGATTTGTTCATTAGCAATGCTCCCCTGCTGTAACTACAGCTAGAGCACCTTAGGGAATAAAGTTCTTAATTCTGAGCCTTTGGGAGGGACGGATTTGCAGTTGTGCTGTCTGAACTTTCTGAAAGCACAACAGTCATTTCACATGTAGTGGCCAAGCCACCAAACAAATGCTGTGAATGCAAGAAGAAAACCTGATACTCAGAAATCCATAAACTGCCAGTGGACTAAGGGGCAAGGTTTCACCCTCCCTTTTTCATCCCAGTTTGCCCTAAAGCTGCAAGGATCACGTGCAAAGCAAGAAATGATGATTGCCTCTCAGCTGTGGTTTGACTGTGCTTCCACAAGGTGGAATAGAAGCTGTAGCTAAAAGTTCTCACATTTGTTTAGACAGTACCAATACATTTTTAAAAAAAAAGAAATCTGTAGGCTTTTAATGTATTAAAGCAACAAAATCATTAAGCAGAACACCAAGTATAATAAATCTTGTCCCCATATTCTAGGTTGTATTAGGTGCCATCCTGATACCATGATCTAGAAAGGATTATATGTGGTACAGGTCAGCAGAAAGTAGTGCTGCAATTAAACTAACTCAGGCACAATGTTCACCTAACAATGCCTTGATGGAATAAGATAATGATGGGAAATAGGGAAAACAATAATTTGCCTCACGTGCTCTTTGTGTTTGAGGTCCATTAATAAAATTTTGCATGAAAATTATTTGAGATCTACAAAATGCTGTTCATCAAATCAATCTTAGAATAAATTGTATCTGGCTTATAAAAGAATTTTGCTAGAAGGAAAATTTAGAGAGTTCATTCTGACTAGGTATCACCCAAAAGAAGATTTATGTATTATAAGGTCTATGTCATTGTATATTGGTGAAACGTGATTGCTTACAACTTCCAATTTCACCCTCCTTTCTGGGCAGTTCTCAGAAAAAGCCATCCAAACCAGCAGTCATTTATCTTTGATTTAAGCACAATTTGATGCCTGCTTAATATACACACAAGTAATAATTCAAGACAGCACAAAATGTGCATTTGACAGGCTTCCAAAAGACACCAATGCATTTTAACATTTTTGCATTTCCAGGCGTAAATTCACAGGTGGCTCTCACAGGAAATGACTTGAAAAATTCTGTGCACTAATATGTTCTCTACAGAGTACTCATTTGTTCAGTGTTTTTAACAGCATGTTCTTCATGCTTTATATCCTGTAATGCTTATAGGATTGTGTTATTCAGAGATCCTGTCACTATTTACCTGTGCTACACCATCACCACTCAAAACACCCCAAAACTGGGGATTTGCAGGATTTTTCAACTGCACAGATTGTAATGATCATAACAGTCTACAGAAATTCTCTATAAAATATGACTGACAAAACTATGCCCTAGAGAGCAATGGTTAAACAATAACATACATACATAATGTCATTGTTATATTGATTTATACAGACGTGAATTACCCACACTTTACGTGAAAGAAAAAAATAGTTAATAAAAAGGAAAAACTATTCATATAACTTATTAAAGCAATGTTGAACAACACTCCTCCTGGTAGTTTGGTGCTTGGAATGATCTAAGCTAACTGCTAAAAACACTGAGTGAATCGAGAAGCAGAGAACTTTACATGTGAGCAGGAAGACAGACACGCCATGACTGTCAGACGTTGTGACAGAAATCTGAAACACATTGCCAGCATCTGAATCCCAGCCCGACTGCAGCATCCAGGCACAGCCACCCTCCTGCAGGGCTTCCCAAGCACAAGGTCAGAAGCATTTGGCAAGTGAAGGTGGCCACTGACTGCACTGAGTGGGGTGAGTGGGCCAAGCCCTCCTGTCCTTGACAAGCCAGACAGCCAAACAAGACAGGAAAAATACTCCCTTTCTTCTAGCTTTAATTCACTTAGGGAGGCAGCACGGGTGGTGATAAAGCCATGAAAGGGCATATAAATACTTCAGGACAGCTTCCACTCAGAGCCTGCAGGACTTTATTTTAATAGTTAAACAAGTACAAAAAACAGCTGATATTCTCCTTTGAAAGCTGCTGTGTGCCATTGACAGCTGAGATGATTTACAGGAGCCATCAGAAACTTCAGCCTGCTCCTCTCAACAGTTCATTTTTATTCAAGAAAACAAAGTAAAATGGGCTTCACATTAGGCCTCCTGCTGTTTTAAACCATGAAATAATTGTGTTGAAATTCATCGTGACCTTGTGTTGCGCTTCTCTAAATATTTCAGAATTTTTCTTCTAAAGTAAACCAAATCAGAGAAACCTATGCTCCCAAATAAAAAGAGCCTAATATTGATAACAAGCTGTCTCTTCCACTAACAGCCAGACCATTACCACTCCCAGGCTGATAATGCCTGTAAATTAAAACATCCAGTGACATTTAAGCAAGTGGAGACTTGACAGAAATTCCCATCAAGGCCTCCTTGCAAGGTTAAGAGAAGACCTTCAAGAGAAAAGAAATTTGATTGGTGATACATTTCCCAGGTCGAGAGGGGCTTCATATTGTGCCCTAATGTATTACTTCATTATATCATTTATATGCTTCTGCTCTAGCATCAGTCATCCCTAACGACCCAGCCCTTCCTCATCCTTCACACAGCACTCATCAGAACTGGCTCCTCTCAACATTTTTGTCCCTTTTTGACCAAGGCACTGGTTGCCATCTCAATTCATTACCATCAAAACATGACAGCTACAGAATTAGCTGCAGAAAAGGAAGATCAGATTCCCAAAAGCAGAATTCTGGTCCTTTCAGCAGGGAACTGAGCAGTGCCACTACCAGATTGCAGAGGTCCTCACCTCTCAGGCTGTGCTGCTGGTTATGAGCAGCTGCTCCGAAGCTCCACCTGTGGAATTGGCTTGCAGCTATCTTTCCCTTTCAACCCAAAATGCAAGAAAACTTCTTTTTTCTCCATCTGCAATCCAGTCATTACTTTACTCTGCAGAAATCTAAATGCCTTGTGCTGCTCCTAACACAGGTCTTTGTAGGAGAGGGATAGAGGGGCTTAGAGAGGTCTCTGCTTCCTCCTTTCAGCACAGTGTGCCTTTACAGGAGTGCTTTTGAATCTTCCAGGGGATATCCACCTTAAAGTTGCCAAAACAAACCCATTTCTGCCTCTTCCAAGCCTTTCCCTGGTATAGGCTATCACAAGCTTTGTGCCTGGTACAGGCTATCACAGTCTTATCACAAAAAGTCTACTGTAATAGTCCAAATCTGAAAGGACAGCTTACACCTTCCCTTCAGTCTTGCTGCTCCATCCCAAAGGAGGACACAACTATTTTTCAGCAATGTTTGCCAAGCCAAATGTGCTTTGTATTGCCAGTACCTGTCCTGTGCTTCAGTCCAAAGAGTAATGCCACCATTCCGGAGCCATTGACACAACCCGGAACAGCCGGTCTTTATAAATCACAGTGTCCTAATGAAGGGTAAAAAGAAAAGGAACATTTATGTGGCAGACATATTTCACAGCACATTTACACTGGCATTTCTCAAGAGCAGGAAAGGTACATGGAGAGAGGGTGAGAAAGGAGAAGTGAAATAAAGAACTATGATATACTCTCAGGATGTCTGTTCTGAGCACAGACAAATTTCTGAAAACTTTATAAAGGTCATTGTTGCTAGAATTTACACTGAAAACTTGAGGGTTTTTTCCTTTTACCTTATGGATCTTAACATGTCCTTCTCCTTTGTGATTTCATGCCATGCCAAAGCTAGTTACTAACTTTCTTAGGCTTGTTGTTACTATTCAGGAAGTATTGTATTTATAATGCAGTATATTATGGTAATAATTAACAACAATTTACTTCAAGAGTTTTCATTAGTGTGATTCCTGACATGAAATGCAGTGCAGAACACAACAAAATAATAATAATAATATTAGTAATAGAAATACAAACAAGAGATGCAAATGTCTGTATAGTTCAAGGAAGTGTCACCTATTTTAAGGAGAACTTGCTGATTTTTAGCAGTATTTAACCAGCATGAAAGAAAAACTCCTATGAGCATATGAGCTTTGATGTCTGAAGAATTTGTATTGCCATGTAATTGTTTTAGTTCATTTCTCCTGTGCAATTCAGAATGCTTCATTATTACTAGTACTCTAGAATAAATTCAGTAATTGAGATCCTTAATTTTTAGTCTGCTTGCTTGACCTTCATACCTTTAACTACAGGGAACCTCCACATTGAACATCACAACAACAGAAAAATGCCATACAGTACTTAATGCCCTTTTAAAGGCTTCCAACATCTTTCTTTTCTTCTTTTTTTCTTTTTTTTTTCCACTAGGGATTGCTCACACTTACAGCTGGTGAGGGATGAGCAGGTTAATGACAGGACCATAAAATAAAACTCCACTTAAAGTCAGAGTAAGCACAGCAGCAAGTACCAGGATCTTCTGAAAACCTAAATGAGTCTGCCAAAAGGGTTACATATGTAGCAGGAACCTCAAGTAAATCCAAGTCTATGGTCCTAAAGAGTAAGTGTAATCACTATTTTATCTCCATTTAAGTGATATATTAGGACAGAAGGAACACCACTGCGTTCCTTGCTGCACAAACAGAAATTTAACAGTGGTAGCATTTTATGCAAACTACCTATTAAGCTACTAAGAAAGCGCCAAAAAACGCAGCAAAGTAATTAAATAATGGACAAGGCCTGAGTTTTATTATAAGGTTTCCAAACCATTAAAGCAATGCCAAAAGATAGCATAAATTCAGTATTGTTTGAATGGACGCTTGAAGTCCTGTACTCTAATCTACTCTTTATTACTCATCCACAAAACATCTAGCAATTTTTATTACAAGTCCCATCCATTACAGTATTAAACTTAAATTCAATATACACTGCAAGGTCGTGATCCTGCTGGTGATGAAAAGCTGTGTCTTGTAGAGCCTGCTTCATTTAAGGCCTAGATCTCCTGACCTACTAAAAAAAATGAGCCTCACAAAAGGCACGCTCAGATGTCAGGAGGAGTCGGCTCGGCGTCCAAGTGGAAAGTTTACTTAGGATCTCCAAAAGCTTTAATTGCACTCCAGGCCTGATTCACAAAGCCCTTCTGATGTTCGTGTTCTGGAAGAAAACCCCTCTGGTTATCTGATGTCGAAGTTGAAATTAGTCCTTTGGATCAAATAACCACAACAAAAAGCAGTCTAAGCCAACTGAATGTGCATTTCACCTGCCGCTGGCTACAGGGAGCCCATAATCTTTGGAATCACTACCATTTTACTCAATATTTGCTAAGTTGTACCTTAGACTCTGTAGTACTGCACCAGCAAATGTAATAACATGAATAATGCTGGTTTGCAAAAGGTAAATAGCATATTCTGGTCTGAATATATACTAAGGATGAAGTCAGAGTGACATAGTCCAAACTGACATTACTAAATTATAGAGGACCTTATATCCTTAATATTTGGAAACAGTAAGTGTTTACATTGAAAAAAAAAAGTCCTTAAACATTTTCACATCTTTACCTCCTTTTCCCTGCTTAATTATTTTCCTTCCTCCCATTTTATTACCTTTTTAGCATCTGAAATTGAGTGATTGCTTCATCTCCGAAGCAGTGTGATACCTTAAATTGTTTGCATTTTGATTCTGGAGCATGCAGCCAGGATTTGTCAAACAACATAAAGCATGTGTTCTTGATGGGTTAGGTCAATTAATATTAATTATAGTTCTCCTGTTATCTCACTGCCTTTGTCTCTTGCCACTAACTGTCCAGATAAGGACTTCTGTGAGATAAACCCAGACCAGTTACATCACCCATCCGAAGGTAGAAACTTGCACAAAACCTGTCTACTTATTGCTTAGCAACAGCACAGTGTTGCCTTAGTACCCTGATTTGCCATGGCAGTTCCCTTTTGCAGAATCACAGAATCCTTTAGGCTGGAAAAGACCTCCAAGATTGTCGATCCCAGCTGCCAACCCAGCACTGCCACGTCCACCACAAATCCCTGCCTCCAGGTGCCACATCTACTTTTAAATACCACCAGGGATGGACTCCACCATCCCATCAGCCTATTCCAATGCTTCCAAGACCATTCAGTGAAGAACTTTTTCTCATATCCCATCTAAACACACACTCACCCACCAGAACAACTTGAGGCCATCTCCTCTTACTCTGTAACTTGTTGCCCAGGGAGAAGAGGCCAACCCCCACCTGCCTACAGCTTCCTTCAGGTAGTTGTAGAGAGCAATAAAGTCCCCCACAAGCCTCCTTTTGTCCAGGCTCAGGAATGCATGAGGATAAATTAAAAGAAACCTCTCTATGATATTTTTCTTCTCTGTCTGCACATGAAGATGATCTCTTCCTTTTTCCACCCAGAACTCTCCTCATGGAGATATTGGATCGGTCTCATAAAAATCTTTCTTCCATCTCCAAAACTAGTGAGATGGAAATCAGTTGTACCTTTATATTTAGGGACACATTTACTGTTAGACACAATTTTTCCCTCCCTAGTATGAAGAATTGCTTTCAAGTCAAACTTCTGTAGAAAAATACCTGCTTGTGAATGGTTGTCAGGCATAAGGGTTCCTGATCTGGCTTAATGAACTGACCTAGAACAGACAAAAAAAGAACTGGGCTTCTAGCAAGGGTGCTGGGATTGGCAAACCATGCTGGGAATGCAAAGCCACTGTGGCAAAAACACAGCCACTGCTGACTACATTGCTCTCACTGTGAAAACAATGGTAGAGCCCATCCCAGAAATTTAAACACTGAGTGCAGGATAAAGAGTGGAAGACACATTTTATAAATGGAGACTAAAAAAAAATTTTCAAACACTTAGGGACTTCATGTGACACTCCCATTGTTAGGGATGGGAGCTGAGCCAAAGTGGTTATACTTGAAGGGAAGAGACAGTTTGGAACTGTTACATGGAAATATTTTGTACAAAATGTGTAATTAAATTGTGGAACACTCTTTCATTGTAAAATACTTTGCTTAATGGCTGAGGAGGATGTAAAAAATACTTAGATATTGTAGACATAGGGACACATGCAATATATCATATCCAATTACTTTAAAATAGTGTATTAGTCCCCATTTGTAGCACAGAAAAAATACATCTTCCTGTCCAAGACACAGTGCTCTCAACCACTGGGGTAAATATTAAAACTGCTCCCTAGAAGTACATGTCTAAAACTGGTAAAGCAAACAAGAAATTATGAAAAAAAAAACCATTTTTCACACTTCAAGAAATGGTGTAACACTGATCCTTATATGCAGAGCTGAGCCTTATGTCCTCATTAAAAAGATGTGTTTTCCACAGACAGACAAGGAAATTGAGTAGAACACACAGGAGTTAATTCACAGTTCATTGATGGAATTCTTGATCTACTGAGGGTCAAGTGATTAAATCATTGACCACCTAAACCATTAACGAGCAAAGCCATGTCACTTGCAGGTGGTTTACAGCTGAAGTGACATTACAGGAAGGAGCAGGTGGTGATGAGTACTGAATATGCTTTCTATCCACAGAAATAGGTGAGGGGGATAAAAATAACAAAAATCCCCAGGCAATAACTTAGAACAATTATTTGGTGGCACAGAATGTTTTGAAGAGAGCAGAAAAATACAAAGTGTAGGAAGGCAGGAAAAGGTTGATTTCTCATTACAGAAAGAAGGCAAAGCTTGCCCTTCTCTCATATCAGCAGGAGCTTAGTGACACCTCATTATTTTGGAAGTTGCTACTACAAACAGCTCTACCAAGCATCAAGTGACTAAAGCACCTGCTTCCCCTTTGTCTCTGCAAAAGCATCAAGCTTAGTATATTCTCTTTAGAGTTAGGCTGGCTTTTTTTGCCTTTTCTTATACCAAAATATTCATTTTTGAGGGGAAAATCCCTCAAAAGAGCATATCTGAAAGAATAATAGCACTAGCAACCATCAAACTAGTAACACAAACATTCACTGAGCAAAACAGTAGGTCTGTCTCAGGAATTAGAGTTGTTACCATTGCTCCTCAGTGATATTAAAGCTGTTAATTTAATGGTAACTTCAGATTCTGAGGGGTCTTGTTCTCAAACTTTCATTACATTTCACAAAGGATGTTAAAACTGTTCTTTCTTTCACTCAGTATACTTTGTAAGAGTAAACAGCAAAATTAAAGTAATTTCTGAGGAGATTTCAAACACAAATCTCTGAACACACTCAGTGGCCTGTCAGGAGTGTGCAGCAGACCATAGGAAAACACAGATCATCAGTGACAGTGTAAATTTTACCTCTCTCTGCTGAAAGGCATAACACAGCTGTAAAAATGAATCATTAAGATCCCCCAGAACCTCAGCATCAAGAAGGAGATTTGAACTGTGAGAAAGAAATGCCAGCGTTATTACTTGAGTTGTACTTCTTACTTGCTAAAACTTTTTTTTTTAAGTTATCTACAACTTAATTATCTTTGCAACTAAACTTGATATGGCTCTGAGAGTTAGGAGTAAACTCAGCACTGTTCTGTATTTTTTACGGCCAGCAACTGTGGCAAAATATTCCTAGATGAGAGTAGGCTGCTTGCACATCAAGTTGGGAATAATCCATACTCTGCTCTAACAAAATACTCCTATATTCGTGGCTAATCTAATCCCAACAGATGTATGAAAACTGTCCTACTGTGAGTGGACTCTGTTTTCAATTTAAAAAAAAAAAATCTCCTTACTGTTGTACTATGCCTTTTATTTAAAATTACCAGGATTTAAAATCACTTGGAATTACCTTAGGTGGCTATGCCACTTTGAGCTGTAGTTCACATGCAAAAAAATATTATTTCCTGATTTAAGACAGTGAGAGAGCCTAATGTGCAACCCACTTTACTTTGGTTTTTGAATAAAAATAGACAGTTGAGAAGAGATAGCATTTCCTTGAAGCCTCTTGTGGATTTAAAAAGCAAGCCATGTCTGCATATCCAAAATATTCATTAGATTGTGCTAAGAAAAAAAAGTGGAAAAATAATGGGCTTTACAAAGGGTAGATTTTGGAGAAGTGAGAATAAGAAAATTGATGTGAATTAAACAGAGTCCAGAAAATCAAGTGTAGTAAAGGAAGGATATTACTGGCTATGCTTGTTCCAATAAAACATTAACAGAATGTGTCACAAATGGGAACTGGAGCTGGTGTGCAGAAGCAAAGGATGAGGAAAACAGTATCAAGGATAAAATGACGGCGTCAAAAGGTAGAAGGCATCCAGAACACAGGAGGATTATGTAAATTATAACAAGAGCCTGAGGCAATCAAAAATACTTGAGAAAGCCAAATTGAAAAATGAGCATCAAATAGTGCAAAGCATCTCACTAATACCAAAATATATTTTAAGCATAATTATACACCCAGCGACTGACAGGCAAGAGAGGTGGCAGAGTGTAAAGGAGCAGGAATGCTATACAGCAATTATTCCTGTACCTATCTCTAAACTGAAGAGGGAAGACAGTTGCCTAAGATTCAACACATGGAAATGATGGTGAGGAGTTAAAAGAAGAGGTGATGATACCCAAACTGTCAATTAACTGCATTGTTGTTCTTAAAAGCCATAAGAGACCAGAGCCAGACAATGCTCATCTAAAAGTACCACATGAAGTAAGCACAGAAATTGAAGAAGGTGTAATGAAAATTTATATTTAGCACCATCATTTCAGGAGACTGGCATGGGGCCAAGCAGACACACAGCAAGAAATTACCAGTCAGTTCATTTCCCATTAGTTGTCAAGCAAGTCTTAGACAACCTTTAAAAGGATCACACTGGGGCTGGGGAGGAGGGGAACATGAAAATTCAGAGCATAATCAAGGACAGGTGATATTGTTTCAGGTCATGCCTCAGTAACTCAGGTTTCATTGAGCCTGTTACGGCCTCGCCTGGAAAAGGGGTGCAGTAAACATCAAAGATGTTACTTATTTAGATTGTCAGAAAACATCTGACAAAGCTCCACCTCGAGGAGGAACTTAGCAGTGTTATAAACCAACAGACAACGAGGTCTAATGTGCCAGCAAGTTCTAAAATTTTGTTATTAAGCATGCAGTGCCACTGCAGAGTTCAAGGTGTTAGAAACCAATGTAAAAGCAGTCAAAGAAAAAATCTACACTAGCCCAGGTGTGACGAAAAGAAAGGTTAGGGATCAGATCTGCCCCACAGGAGTGAAGAGCTCTTCTGGAGTCACCCTCCAGGGGAATTTAGATCCAGGGTAATTTGAGCTGCATCGTCTTGACAAGTGGATCCAATTAGTTACAAGCAGGATGCAGAGGTGAAAAGAGGACACTGGGGATCACGGTGGTCCTGGAGGGAAGTTAATTTGGGTTGTTTTTCACTGCTCCTGCATTACCTGCAAGAAGCCAGACCTGCCCTTTTCACACGGATAGAGGCACATTTGGACATCCAGCACCAACCATGGGCACACAAGCTCCTGCCTTGCAGGAAGGTGTGCACAGGTGCCCTTCTTGATGATGGGGTAATGGACTTTGCCTGCTTGCAGGACAAACCCTTTTTTAGGCTGCAGTAAACGAGGACTGTTTGTACCTTTGAGTGCTGCTGACACCTGTTGGCTCCCTACCCCTTTGTGCTGTATTGATGCAGGCATCCAGAAATGGATTTCAAACACTTACCTAGGAAAATCTATTTTTCTTCATCACAAAAGGCTTTTATACATAACTGTCTGCACAATCACAATTATTAAATATGTTTAAATCCCTTTCCTGAGTTTATCAAAGCCCTGAAAAGGCAAATCTTGCAGGAGAACATTGAGGTGCCTCCTGCCTTGCTCAGAAACCTCTCCTGGGGCTGTGTTGATGCCTTGGAATGGGTACCTAGAGCAGAGGCTGGGCAGAGTCAGAGAATAAAGTAGGTATTTATTAAAGGCCTTCAGTAGATACTCCTTGGGCAGTGCAAAAGCCCCACAGAGGCTACAGCCAAGATGGACAACGGTCGTGAGTTTTTCAGACAGATATAAGTTTGGGCTGTTTGCATATCAGGGGTTAATTGACCAATTACAGCCTCAGGTAATGAAGTTACCTTCCCCCAGTTTGCTCCTCCCAATTCATTTTTGTTTATACTTTTTGGGGCCTGAGGCTGAGATGGTGACCTTGGTTCTCAGGCCTGGAAGGATTGTGTTGTCTGACCAAACTGTGGAGAGAGCTCTCTACCACTCTGCATGGAGTTCAGAGTTACACACTGGTGCACTACAGGGTCTGGAAAGTGTAAAAGCTAAAAACTTAAGGCATCAGTGTGCGGTGGCATTTTAGCTGTGCTCTCCCTGGTCTCATCAGGGGCAGCTTAAAAGGCAGCGTGTTTTATTCCTTATTCCCACCCCGAGCGTCTGTGGCTGCAGCTGGGGAGCTGTGGGGAGGGGGACCACGAGCCGTGAGTCACCGTGCTCTGCAGAAGGGATGGCAGCAGAGCAGCAAAACAAACAAACACAAAAACAGGGCGAGAAACAAACCCACATCTCCCTCCCGGAGCGCTCCCCGCGGTGCGAGCTGGCTGTGTGTGACAGACCTGCTGCCCAGACCCTGCCCAAACCCTGCTCAAACCCTGCCCAAACCCTGCCCAGACCCTGCTCAAACCCTGCCCAAACCCTGCCCAGACCCTGCCCGGGGCCACCGTGCCCAGCTGAGCTGCCGGGCCCGCTGCCCGTGGGGAGAAGAGGGGAAGGATGGAGCTGCACTGAGCTGGAGACAGTAAAGCCTTGGCTTGCCTGCAGGGGATGGGGATCAAAGGAGATGGGGGCCAGGCAAGGGAGATGACAAGGAGAGCTCCCTCCAGAAAATATTAACAGAAAATGAGAGGGGAAAAGAAAAAAAATAAAGCCTTGGCTTCAGCATCGCTTTGCATTTGCTTAAAACTTGTGGTGCTGGTTCCTTAATTCATGCCAGAGAAATTGCAGCATTCCTTTTCTGCCATGCAGGAAGGTGAGAGATTATGTCAGGTAATCCTTTGGTCTGTGATCACATCCACACAGCAGTTTCTGACACTCATGGGCAAGGACTCTGAGTAAAACAGGAGGCTTCCACAGGTGTAGATTATAGCTGCTATCTAGGAATTAATATTTTTGTTAACTGTGCTGTGTACATGATCCATACGTGTATGGAAAATGACTAGATGTGACCACAGTCACACTGGAATATTGGGAAAATTCCTCTGTTTGGAAGGACAGAACTGGGGACAACAGACAGCTATCACCCAAACAGCTGAGAAACTGTCCTTGTGGAAAGAATTGCAAAATACATATTAAAAAAAAAAAAAAAAAAAAGAGGAACGAGGAGGAGCTTTGAAGGAAATTTCAAGTACAAAGGTGAGAGATGAAAGTTAGACACAAACGTGTTTAATGCAGCTAGGATGGCCAGCCCTCAGCTGGGCTTAGTTTATCTAATTCCTTTGATTTCCACTAAGTAAAGCCATTTACAGAAGCCAAGCCCCTTGCTTCATAACTTTAGGTTACACCCTGATTTGATGAGAGGTTTTCCTAAACTTGGCTCAACTACTATGAAACAGGGATGTGGGATTTGTAATGAATCAGGTCTGCATTCTGTGTTAAGGTCTTCTGAATTTTTATTTTTTTTCCTGAAAGGGCAAGCAAATAACTCAAATCCCATGACAGGTTTATTGCAGAAAGAAATGGTAGTATTTGCATCATAAAATTTTTTTCTTGGAATGCAGTAAAGTACTACAGAAGAGTATTTAAGTCATTTCTTTGGCTGAATTAAGTAGAGAAAAACAGCATGTTGATTTATACATGGGCAGGTTTTTTCCCATTTCATTTTATTTAGAATAAAGCCAAGTGGAAAGGGAAGCTAATAAAACAGGTTCAAAACAAAACAGCCCCCTCCCACAACACTTCACAAATTCCAAGGTTTGCTTTTCCAAGATATACTCTTTTATCACCAAAGTGCTGTGTAATGGATTGCAGTAATAAAATTATTGCACTGGAATTATGTGGTTTACATAAGAATTCTTAAGCTTTTCTTTGCCTTTACAAAGAATATATGAAAGCAAATTAGGAATTAGCTGCTAGGTTTAAAATAGTTGAGTGTGTTAAGAAAAATGCAGATGTGTAATCCTGCAAATGTATGATAATTTAACATAAATAATTCTTGAATTAATTAAAGGATTTACAGGTTTGTCTTATATTCTTTTTTCTGGCTTTTCTTTTTGAAAGCATGACTCAGAACAATCATCCTACACATCCTGGCACATGGAGCCTTAGGGGTGGGTTTAGTGCACACAGCTATTTATAGGCAAAATTTTGTATGTCTTGGACCTCCTCAAGTCCCAGAATCTCACACATTTTTTACTTAAGCAGCCCTCATGGCTCTACAGTCTGGTCATCATCCTTAGAGCCAAGTGTTGGTTAAATCAGGAAAAATCTATTCCTTTACACAGGTCTTTAACTGGCCTGAGATGATCTTAAGAAATGAGGGGCATGTCTCTTCTCACGTTGAGCAGAACTCATGGATCCTGAAGTACTGTTAGTCCTTGCCAAACTGTGTGTGTGTCAGAGGGCAAGGCAGAAGAGAAGATGGATATTTTTTAAAGTTCTTAAGATCTGGATGTAATTTTTGACTGTAGGACAAAAGCAGTGCCTCATTCAGCAGGATGACAAAAGGTTATTTGGCACCTGGCATAAAATACACTTCTTGCAAGAACCTGGCATGCACACCAAAGTGATAATGAGTAAAATGTCAACGTCTGTGCAATAAAATCCTTGATGCTGAATGTTAAACAATCATAAACAGAATACTAAACCTTCTAAGAACATTATGCCTCTCCTGTGAACGGCCAAAAATTGGTCAAACCTAAACTGACATCTTCTCTGATATTAAGAAAATAAACAAACCTTATGTCTCAAGACCTTTACCATTACCTTTAGTGTCCTAGGACATCAGGTAAACTGTAGGAAACACACACTGCCACTTGTTAATGAATCACAGGAGATAAAATGACATCAGTCCAGTTAATGGATACCGTTCCTTGCCAAATCTATGGCTTTAAATTTAATTATAGTTGAGCTTCATCAATCATACAGCAAAAGAACATGGTGATGAAGACTTGAACTCCAAGATCAGCCCTTAATCAACAGGCATTTGCCTCATCCTCATCTAATACACTTGCCTGCAGAAACCACTTGGTAGAGAAAAGGGAGCTGTGATCTGTGAAGCTCTATGATTAATGGCTGCATTAGGAGAATTCAGCCCTTGCCCTATATCTAGAGCTCCTCACCACAAATATGGATTAAAACACAATGTTTGGGCTCAAACCCAAGAGTTCTCTGATTTTACAATCACTTCACTCTACTGCTACTAAACCATGTCTCCATGGGACAGTCATTTCCTCTAGGTTTCTCCAGGTTTCTCCATCCTTAAAAAAAGTTACTGGTATGGTTTAAAATCTTTCACTGGATTGCAATGATTAATCTTTACGTTTTGAGTAGATTGAGGGTTCCTGAGATGAATGGAAGAAGTTCTATTCTCATCCTTAATCTGGATTAGCCCTTTTTAAGGAAAATCTCCTAATTGTGAAGCATTCTTATTTCTATGTAAAATTCACTGGGAGAAATGTTGGGGTTTTTCCTCCTACCTTCCTTTATGTACTTGTATGAGAGGAAAAGAAATAGAATTTTAAAAAATAAAGTTTAACAATTGCCGAATGTTATGATATAAACACACAAAATTCCTCCCAGCAACATATTGAGTCCAAAATCAGATCACAGGGAGGACAGGTTGTCCTTCGACTGAGGAATTAAACATGACTCTTTTTCCTAGAAAACTCTTCTCTGATTCAAAAGTGGTCCTGATAACCTTGGTCCTCAAAAGTCTCTGAGCATCTCAAGACGGAAAATGTTCTTCATGCAACCCCAAACCTCCTCCTCCCCACTCAACACCCACTGAGGTTCCTATTCCTGCTTCTATCCCCAACTGCACAGAGAGGAAAGGAACAATCTACAAGTCTTCTTTCAATAATTATATGTATCCACAGAAATCTACATCTTGCCTATATGCAGGCAAAGCAAAACAATCCTGTTAAATACTGGGCCAACATTTCTACTGACCACAGGCACTTTTTCATCAAGCACGGGGTTCACTGCAGGAGCACTCTCAGAAAACAGCAGCTACTCTCAGAAAAATGTTCATCTTCTTAGCACAATTTTGTTATATTACTCCTCTTCTTGTGTGTAATTAAAAGGGCATTGTCTTGATTTTTAATAATTACATTACAAATCAAGAAGTGTCCACTTCCCCACACTTCGACCACAGGGAAAAAATTAGTGAGAAGAGTGTTTGTGTTTTCAAAAGAAATTCGTATTAAACCAGCATGTAACAACAACAAAAGTGCTCTTTCAAAAAGGCACTTGCTAGGTCATTATGCATTTCTGAAGCAACAGCCATCAACTGGGAGCTAAAAAAGTTTAAACAAGCAGCACTTGTGGATGTCACTTCTGCAAAACTTCATACCAAAGCAAGCGTGTTGTATCTGCAACACTAATTAGTACCTAACACAAATACCATAAATTCAAAAGCGTTAATAATCCTCACTATTTTTCCTGGAAAATTAAGGGTATTACTTTCTTTAGAGTGGGAGAAACTAAGATTTAAAAGCTGTGCTAAGAGTGGCTCATGACAGACAGGTCTGAGGAGGTCAAAGCAGGCTGGGTTCTCAGACCTTCCCCTCTAACTCCCAGTGTCTGGCAGGTGGATGACCATGGATCAGCTGCCTCCAGATCTCACACTGCACTAAACAAGAGATCACCACTGGTCATCTGGGCTTTGCTGCCTGACCCCGTTTTGCAGGAATATTACCAAAATCTCCATCCTTCCCCTCTGCCAAGACACGGGGCTGCCCAGAGCCCAACCCTCGGTGCGAGCTTGTGTCCAAGTTAGCTGAATGAAAGGCAAATTTGGGTTGAGTACAGCCATAGTCAGGGATAAATAACCAGGTATCCAAAATCACAGGTTCAAAAAACCCCAAAGAGTACCACAGAAAATTCTATGTTAGGATTCAGAGTGACCACACTGCATAATACTCTGAATGCCGCAGTGATGAGCAAGGATTGATCAAACCTCAGATAACTCTTTCATGCAGCCTTATTATGTTTAGAGCAGACAGGGTACACTGAAATTTATTCAAAAAATATTGTTTTAATCACTAAACCATGTCTGTCTCTGGAACACCGACACATTCAAGAGAAGGGGAAGAAAACCAACAAGCATAATGTAAGCTGCACAAGATCAAAAGCAAGCAAGAGTGCAATTAATTTCATCCATTTTTAGAAGTAATTGTCTTTGCACCTTACCCAAAATTTAATGAGCATTACTTCTCTAGCATGGAAAAAAGCTTTGTTCTTTTGAGTTAATTGATTTGTAAACGCAGTAGGAGAAGTGTTTCTGAAGTTCAGTAACCTTGATAGTTGAAAGAAATGGAGCATTCAATGGGTGTAGTGCAAAGGACTGCTGCAAACCCTGGAAATGTAACTATGGAATTGATTTCCTGTTCGCTGAAACTCATAGGCAGTATGTGTGTGTTTCACAAGTCCAGTTATGCTCCTTAAATAGCCTCTCTTTATAATTATTATCTAAAATCATTTCTGTTCCCTCCTTGTTGCACAGATCTTTATTTTCCAGAACTTCCTATATAGCATATAGTGGTTTCCAGTGACAGAAAAACAGTGAGGACTGAATGGCTGGCAAAAACCATTTCCTACAGAAAGGGAGATCAGCACTTTTTGGGTGACAGAAAATGAAGATTGGACAGATTTGTATACATTGCACCATAGAGGACTGGTTTGAACATGGTCAAAGGACTGTGGGTTCAATGCACCAGAAACACAGAGCCAAGGCAGAGAAGGAAGGAAAGGAAAGGCTGTGGCTGCTGTCTATGATGAAAAAAATTATTTCCATTTAATATCTTAAGGCCAGAAAAAGCCAGGTTTACTTTTCATTTTTGCCCCTTAAGGGAAGATTTAGCACAGTATTGTTCAGTATGTAAATTCTAGTTACAGCCTAATGAGATTCCTACAAAATATTCTATTAATGCTAAAGGCTCTGTTCTAAGATTGTACTTACATATGTTGCTTATCTTTTTCTCATCAGGGCTCTTTTATGCTTCTGGATGAGTATCTCAGCTGGATCATTGTAAAGTACACAAATTATGGGATTGCTTACCTGCACTTCTAGGAGATTAACTCGCACGTTCTACCACCACCCACCTGGAACACGAAACACCTTTGTGAGCCAAGGTACAAATCCACCTAATCAGTGACCCAAATGTGAAATGCAGACACGGTGCCACGTATAATACTGGTATAAATATCACCTCCCTGCCTCTCCACTAAATTCTGCAACATCAAAGCCAGCTGATCTCTTGGAATAGTTTATAGGAGGCCGGGGAATAGCAAAACCATCTCATCTCTGCAGAGCTTTCAGCCTGGAGAGGTGGTGTGATACGAGACTTCAAAATGAGCCTCGTGTCCCCGGAGGGAAGTTTGCATTACAACATGCAATGCTTCATTACCACGTGTATCACTGTAATGAGGAGGTACTTATATTACTGAACTTGCATTATACAGAATTATATATGCGCCATGCAGATGTGGATTGGAGGATTGCACTGAAGAGTTTAGGTATTGTCTCCTTTCCCAATTCACTTTTACCAGTATTTGTACCTCAAGCAGAAGTGAAAATCAATTTTGAATCAATGCTACTTAATTTAGGCTACAAGCAGTTCTATTTCAAAAATTATCACATCTAAATTTCTGTGTGATAGTGTGATTAGGAATGCTAAAATATAATGTTAAAATATAAATGTCTGATAACCTATTAAAATCCTTTAAATGTTCATTTAAAACTATACTGAACCAGTAGTGCCTCACAAATCTTAATGAGCTGAAGAATATCTTCTCATTCAGATTAATTCCTTGAATGTTGGAGAAATGGCTATGAGCTGAAAAGCCAGCAGGCTTCCTCTTTCAGTTTATGACAAGAAACTAGGAGGAAAAATATGTCATCTATTAATTCAAAAATTTAGAAGAAGTGGTTCCAGAATATCAAGCAGTTAGGTAGAGTTCCCTCTGTACTCATGAGGTGTTCAGCCTTTGCACAATTCATTTCCTACCTCTTTAATCTAATTTGGCTCTTCTGACAACTGTGCTATGCATGCATGGCCATTTTCTGATCTCAGAATATCATGGAAATTCTGTCAAATGATGACCAAAAAAACCCCTAATTACCATCAAAACTGTGGAAATTTTCTTTTTTACTAATAGGTATGTAACCCAAAATAAATTTTGGATAATCTTACTTTTATTGATTCTTAATGCATCTCAGCACTCTCAGGACAGTTTTATGTAACAACTTAAAATTCTATTTTATATGTTATCATCAAAACTAAATTCCTGTTCACACATGGCATCACAGAACTAGAGCAGGAAGTTAATCTATTGACTTAAGTAACATTATTCATAGTTTTTAACACCCTAAAACTAAAATAATATAAATTGGGTTAAGACTGTAAAATTAATATTCTGAGTAATTGCATGTTAAGTTACATACAGATAGATGAGTATGAGCATGTGGTATGTATTTCTGCCTAGGCAAAACCAACTCCATATTTAATAAAAGATACGGGTTTTGAAAATCACCTTTTTTGTTTTTCTAATAATTAACAAGTCTTTCTGTAAAAAAAGAACTAAATATTTACTACTGAATATTTTTTCCTCATAGTCTTCAACTTGATATTTTCAACTTAAACCCAGGGGTTTAAATCACTTTCATTTGCCAACCAGTGGAAAATCTACCTATAGTTTCATCCCTGGGACATGGCACGGGCCATAATTTTTCTGTCAGGAAGGTAAATCTGAAGGCGCCTCTCTGAAAATGGGTATTTGGAACACGATTAAAGTACATAAATACTGGCTAATCCTGTCGTTTTCACAAGATGTACTCCTTGTTCCCAAAAGAGGTGTTCCTGGCTCTTTCCAAGCTCTGTGACCGGTGTCACAGGGACCTCCAGCTCTGCCAGCTCGTTACGGGATCCACGGGGCTGCAGTGGGATCTCACTTTGCTGCTCCTGACCTGGGATGTCTTTTGGACGCCCCTTCTTCCCGAGCCCTTGGCCAAATGGACTCCTTTGACACTGGTCTCTTCCAAAATGGGAACTGCAGGATAAATGTGCAAGAATTTAGTGCCAAGGCATCGCCTGGAGCCCTGGCTAAGGCTGGGGGTGAAGCCTCCCTGTGCCACCCCAAAGCCGCTGACTTTCACCTCTGCAGGTCTGGGAGAGGAAGGCACCAGTCACACATTTCTGCTTGGAAGTGGGAAAAAACCCCGTCCCTAACACCAAGCCACACAAATCCCTCATGCAATCATTTCATTATCTGTGCATCTGCAACCTCGTCTCACAGCCAGAGTGTTTAATCAACAGATTTTTGTTCTGTTCGTCAGAGGAGTACTGGCATGTTGGCTCAGCACTTGCACATCCTGGCTGCTTAAAGGGAAGCAGTCCTGGCATGTTAGCCCCAAATCTATTGCATTTTTACTGCCCCACAGATGCCCTGCACACAGAGCTATGGGGCTAAAAATCTTTAAAAATTAATAAATCAGCAAATTTTCCAAATGAAGGAAGGTGGCCCTTAGTTTCTAAGCGGCCTCAGTTTCCCTAACACAGCACAGGAGGCAGACTGGCAAGAGAAACTGGTAGAAATAAAGAAAAAAATAGTAAGTTCTAGAACAAAACTATTTCCCCAAGTATTTAATACACATTTACCCTAAAATAAAAGCTAATTAATGTATTAGCTCTTTAAATATACTTATTTTTCAGTTATATTTAATTTTTTTTGGTGGAATTGTGCCTCACTACAACTTTAACTGTGCTCCATGGGATCAAAATACATTAAAAAATTGCTGCCTTCTGTATTTTAAAGATACAAGAAAACTGTATGCCAGAAAAAAAAAAATCCACCTAACAGTGAGGTCAAATATGCTGTGAAATAATCTTGCAAGGAAATGGCAGACTTAAAATGAGACTGGAAAAAGCATAAGTAGCATAAAACAGAGAGGTGGTCCTGAAAGAGATCTACAAGATGAATTAGGTCATCTTTTTTATCTCTATATTCAAGTAAAATATCAGTGAGAATATAAAATCCAATAATTCTGCACACAAATGTCATGTCATATGTAATATAATGTTTTAATCCTATTACGCCTAAAATTTAATTGCAGTTTTTTAGAGAAATTGAGGGAGGAAGAGTCACTGGTGTACATACAGATTAGATCCAGTTTCCACTCAAACAAAGCAAATAAATAGGCCATTCAGGTCTCAGTTTAACAACCCACATTAAAAGATAGGCATGTTTTCATTTGGAAACTCCAAAGAGTGATTCTGCCTTTTTAAATGCAAAAAAGACATCCCCTATCACTGCAGATGAAATAAAATAACAGATGAAATTAATACTTGGGAAATAGTAGGTTTGATTTCTGTTTCTCTGCAAGGCAATTTTCATTTCATACATATCCAATTAATATGCTCCATTTCCAATATGTGGATAAGTTGTTCTTCTGTAGCTGAAATTTTCTTTCAGCTGTACTTTTACTAGAGAACAGAAAATTCCAGTAAACATGGGGGCACATTGGCACTGATAAAAATTGCCACCATTTCATTCACATCATCCCAGTAATAACAGAATAGAGCAGCTGAGGATGAGCTCCATAAACTTGTGTTCAAAACTCAGCAGAAGGAAAAGGAGCAGTTCCCACATTTGTCTGCTTTTTCTACATTAATGTGAAACTGCAGCTCAGGAGCTGCTTTGAGTTCACAATGTTTCCAGTCTGAAGGATCCCAGCTGACCTTTCAGCACAACTGAAATAAGCAAGCTGTACAGTAAAACTGGCCAATTTTGCTTCTTCGTGCCTACGATTGTGATTTTTTTCTTTTTTTCTGTGTAGGTAAGGTAGCAGGATGTAGCAGAAGCTGGAGCACTCACACATAGATTCCTATGTGCATCTCAGGGCCTTGCCAGTGTTAAGCACCCTTACTTCAGGAATTTTAAATATTTCCATATGAAATCTTTGCCTATTTGGGCACCCCAGAAAGACACGAGGACGCAGGGAAGCCAGTTCTCAAGTGCTGTAAGGCAGCTCAAGTTTTCCATTAAGATTTTTGTGGCATGTGTGGTTCACTGACAGAACAGATGCTAGAGCACCATATAGAGCATATCTGGCCTTGCAAGGAAACACACCTGACAGGTTCATATCAACTTTCTGTTCAGTGACCTCTTTCAGTTTTCCTGTTTCTTGTGCTCCTCTCAGACTAATCCATCTCCCTTTTTGGCAAGCTGTGTCAATTTTTAAATGGTTTTCTTTACTCTTCCACATCCACAGTCTACAGAAAACAAGACATTTTCCCCGTGGTACATCCAGCTCTGGGGATATAAATGCTCACAATATAATGATATAATTATATGAATAGCAAATCTGACTTTTACCACATCTTTCTCATTACCTCCCTACAGACAGATAATAGATTTATGCCATGGAACACGCAACACAGAAGCTTAAAAATAACTTTGGTTAATATTTAATAAGAACAATTTGGTATAAGAACAGCTTAATAAATGCTCACTCTGCAAGCACTGCTATAGGATACATTTTTTTAAAGTAAAGCAAATGCCAATCTCCTTTTCTTCAGGTGATAACAGAAGATAACACCAGAACGGGAATCAGATGGTGACCTAAACCCTTACCTAAAAACATTTGTGGCCAAAACCTATACCTCACTGGTTATTTCAGCCAGAAAACAGCATTTGCCAGAAATCTCAGAGCAGAGTCATTCAAATATGACAGCTCTACTTTTCAAGAGGATTGCAACAGGTAAAAACATCACTTATTGCACTATTGAAGACTATTTAATTCCAATATTAAAGAAATAGCCCTCTGAATGACCAGCAAGATTATAAAAATCATTTTAAATCAGCCAAAATACATCCTATTTACATATTCAGAAATCACAAGTTACTAGAGATGGTAACTCAAATAAGACATGTATGGCTAAGGCCATTTCTCAACAATTATCATTGCCTAAAACTTTTGTTTAAAGAGAGAAACCAAGACCCAGTGATGCTCCCTTTTGGAAGGGAGCAACAATTTGAAATCCAATTTGAAACTCAATTGTGAACAGACCTGGAATGCCTATCTTTATTTAGAAGTGGTGTGGCACAGGCAACCCAGTACATGCTAAAGTTGGATGATTTGTTTCAAGCTTCACTTTGTCTTCTATTTAGAGCACAGAAAAGCTGGAATGATCTGTAAGTACAGCAGACAACAATTTGCAACCCATCAGCAGGGTAGAGTCCTGGTTTAAAACAAATTAAAAGCTCCCTCTTGAAAGCTGAATGCCACAAATATAATTTTCATGGTATGTGCATGCATTAGATTGCTCCAATTAAACTTGTAAAAAAGAAAAAAAAGAAAAAAAGCTGTTTAAAAAACTGTTTCAGGTACTCCAGCTATTATTCATGAAAATGCTGCACTTCCCAGCGTTGTGGCTTATCAAGTATAAACTGGAATCCTACATTTTAAATGAAATGATCTGTAAAAGTTGCTATCTTTGTGAACATGAGATATTAAATAATTTCAGAGAGGAATGTGTGAATCAATTAGATTCAGCAAAATAGGTTCTGGGTATGTGAATGCTGCGGATGCACCGAGACACCGTGTCAGAGAACAGTGCTGACTCCTACATTTTTCTAAACAAAGCACTCCACATCCCTGCTAGGAGATATATAACTTCATTTATACCTAAATGCCACAAACCCAAGGATATTTAGATTAATTAGCTATGCTGCCTACAAACATACCTCTTAAGAAAAAATTATTTGTCCAAACCAGTATTTTTGAAAGTGAGTTAGAGATAAAATTGTTTCCTACACGTTTTCCCAAAGGAAAGCTTAGCTATCGTAAATTATTATATTGTTAAAAGGGTCTCAAATAAAACCAAATTATAATATCTCATGCTGCTCATCTTTTGGCTTCTGTCCCAGTACAGGGTCATGGCTCTGTACGGAAAACACAGTGGGGTAATAAAACTGCCTGGAGATAGTAAAATGCTTATTGTACAGCAAGCAACTATGTAGGACTTCTCCTTAAAAAAAAAAAGAAATAATCACTTGAATTTACTGGTGGAAGATTCCAGGGATTAAGTGCTCATCTACGATGAATAGCACAAAGGTATCAAAGGCAACACTATTAAAACTATTATCACAGTTCATACTAAGTGATCTGTCTATAATTATAAGGTTGCTTTGGCTCTCAGAAGAAAAACACCTTGAAGTCATGTCATGGCTGTGTATAAATCCTATATATTTGTTGAGATGAAAAAAAAAAAAGAGAACTAATAGTTTTAATTGAATATATGAAATAGACTTACATGTGGTGAAGTTTTGGGAGCTGGTCCCAGGTGTTTATAATTTTTATTCTGTTTTAATACTAGTTATAGTATGTTCATGTATATTAGCTATTGAAACACTAAAATTAGCAGATAAAATACTCAAATACAGAGCATGGATAGTGAAGTACTGTTGATGAAGCAGTATTATGAGTGGTTAAAAGCTGATGTATTCTACTCTGCCATCAAAAGAATTAGCCAAAAATCTCACTGCACCAGAAGCAGGGCCATTACCTTTGCCCTGCTGCCTGCAAAGAGCTGTAAGGAGTGGAGAAATGACCTCCCACTGCCAGAAACCTGCACCACTCTTCCTGTGGCTTTCAGGGCCAGGGATATTGCAATGGCACCTGATGCAAAGACCAGGTCACCATCTGATTCCACTCACAGGGCCTGGCTGGGGGCTCAGAGGGTCAGGGCTTCAGTGTAAGGCGAAATTTGGTTCACAGAGAGGAGCAGAGGGCTGCTCCATAATTAGGGCAGCCATCCCAGTGCACAGTGCTCATCCTCCTCAACTCGAGGCTATTATCCCTTTCCAAATGAGATCCATGCTCTATTGAGCACTTGTAAATGAAGGAGATATATACATGTGTTATCTGTGGTGACACGAATCTATTATTAATAAGTATAAGGTACATTCACTCACAATCTGTTTATGGTGTTAGGGAAGAGAAAGAGTGTGGAAGCAGCAGCCCATCCTTCCCTAGGGAAATCTCCTAGACAACAAACCTATTACTAATATTTTTTTAATTTGGTGGGCCTTGGTGAGCAGACATGTATCCTTAAGTCCTGCTTGTGCAGAAGTTTCACTGAGACACTAATAGCATTATGCTGGTAAGCAGCATAATTAAATGCTCTAAAAGCAATTAACTGAAGTGCACGCCAGTACCACGCTGCTAGACACGGACACAAGGTCAGCCTTCCCGAGATTTTTATTCCCCACTCCATGGTGAAACAGCACACAGCACCACAGCCCCTAAAAGTCCATTCCCCTGCTGTTTCCACCTGCCCCTGAGCTGCCTGAGGTGAGTCCGCGGGCCCTGCCTGCGCTGCAGCCCAGCCACGGACAGGGAGGGCTCCCCAGGGTCTAAAAACCGGGAGCTCAAAGTTGTTCCCCCTTCCCGTGTCAGTGCTTGTTAGTTAATGATACAGCCCGGCAGAAACCGTGCCGAGCCAGGACAGGCAACGCTCCCAGGGGCAGAGGCTGCTTCAGAAGAGGTGAACCCCACTAACGGGGAGAGAAGGAGGAAAGGAGGAGCAGAAGCAAGGCTTGCACAGGATCAGAACAAATGAGGGAAGATCTCTCCCCACTTTAGCAAGGGAAAGGAAGCGGCCCTCCCTCAGACACTCCCTTTAATTAAACCGTGAAGCAGGCTCATTATCCTAAGCACATAGTAATCAGCTCTGTACACAAGGTATCCTATTGCCACTGAAACCCATCAGACTCCACACTGGGCTAGATTTGATGTGGGAAAAGTTACAGGGGAGGGAAAGGATTCAAATCCTTTTTACTGTCTGATGTAATCTGCAAGATGACTATTCAGGTACTATTTATTTATCAATATTGCTTTCAGACAGAGAAAGGGGTTTGCATGTAAAAAGCACTGGCTTCACGTGGCATTTTAGGGGGCTCGTATCTTCTGACATTTTATATTTGCTTCTTAATGGCTGCTGTGATAATCAAACAAAACTGACAGGCCAACTAACTTGTCCAAATAATATCAGAACAGATCCTCTGCTTTCTACACTCATAAGATCAGCTCTGCTGGAGGCAATCATTTATCATGATGGAAATAATTAACTGTGACCTACTAATATTTCATCATTAAAATTATGCAAGACCAATATCAAAATATCAGCTTATCTGATGATCCTGAATGCTACAATTCCAAACTCAAGAAGGAGAGTAGTCCCTGAGATTGGCAAAAGTTGTTCTCAGCCCCTGAGGGATTTGGTGAGGGTCAGTGTACACGATGCTGACAAGTTAGAAAGACAGAGCAGCAAGAGAGGAAAGCTTGGATTTCAGCAAGTGCTGCCCATGACTAAAAATTAAAATAAGCATCCCATGACCTCGCCATAGCCACCTCAGAGAAATTACCAAAATCCTGCTGTCATAATATATACAATATTTTGCTGTACAGAAAACAGCTTTTATATCTTCAAAGCAATTAAAAAACCTTAATTATGGCTCACCAACAAGTATTAAATGGATGAACATGCCTTTAAAAAAAAAAAATAAGAAAAATCTACTGTATTTTGCTACTGAAGGACCACAGACAAGAACATGGATAAATAGCCATGGAGAAGTCAGGAGCAATGGGCACAAACACAAAACAAAATGAGGTTTCTACATTACCACAAGTGGAATAGCATCACAACAAATTGGAACAAGGACACTGAAGTTGTTGGTAGAGAACTCCCAAACAGTTTGACTGTGTGTTTAGCAGTCACCCTAAATAAGAAAATGCCAGGCAATGCTGTTCAGCACTAAGCCTGCATTTCTTTGGGTTATTTCACATAAGTATTCACATTGGTTCTGTTTGTAAGGTAGAACAGAAGAGAATGAATGAGCTTAACTTGTAGGAGACCAAGAAGGTGTCTAGTTTGTTAAAGGTAATAATTCAAGGGTTATAGAGAAAAGTTATTTCTTTTTTAAAATTAAATAAAAATACAGGGATGTTCTTATAGTAATTTATCACAGTTGTTTAATAAAATGGAGAAAAAGTAGCTTCTGTAATAAAATATAAACTGAAGAATGAAGAGGAAATTCATTATTTACTCATTTCTGTTACAGTCTTCTATGGTTGTCTCTAGAATTGTAACCTCTGTTGCCAGCCAGCTTAATGTAAGCTCAGCTATTTTATCCCTCATATAAATAATAAATTATAATGATGGTACATGACATTAAAGACAGATTATAGGGTTTTCTATGCTGGCAAAATGAGTGAGCTTTTTTTTTTAATTTACTAGCAGTTTTTTTTATGAATGAAGGGAGAAAATAGGAGTGAAAAATTGTCTTGAGTTTTCTTGTTAAACTTGCATATGAAAAAGGACAAATGTTTAACTTGTATAACATGTAAGGTTGCAAGTTACCATGACTGAGAACTACAATTTTTTCAGGGGCTGTTTTAACTAGTTATCTACTCTCATGCTCGCATCCAGCTACAATTTTGAATTTGATCATATTTAGGTAATCTTTAATACTGCAAAATTCATGCTGACACCGTAAGCACACACAAGTCACGGCGCAGCTACGAGTGCTTTGTGCTTTATTAGCCCCATTTACCTTATGGAAATCCTGCTCCACTGACCAATAATGTAGAGCTCCATCTGGCAGGGGTGTGCCACTCAGGCTACCTGGGTGCCATTCATTAGTATATTGTGCATCATTTACAACCCTGCACGCACAAACATTTCAGAACCCACCCAAAGGGTCTATGTGCTCTGCCTTTACTATGCCCAAAAGGCTTTTTGCTTTGCTTGGCAAGAAATGACTCACTGTTTAACTGGAGGGCAGGCAATCCAAATAAGAAGGGAAGTTTCCACCTGAAGTGTGGCTGTGTCTAATTTCAAACGAATTTAAAGCTTATTAAAAGCAAATTTTATTCAGCTGAACACACTCATGCCTCTGGCACACCTTCCTGCCAAAGAAGTAAATAACAAGATAACCCAACATTTAATATATAATACATTAAGTGGCACTGTATTTCCTACAGTTATTGTGTCAACATCTGCTAGTTTTGCTTTTAAATTGGAGGGTGACAAGACCCACTACTTGCTGGACCACAACATGTATGCTGATTTTGTTGTAAAAGCATGTGTTCAAAAGCCTGGCTACAGAAACTCACCCAAACTTGTTAAGGTTTCTGATTTTTAGTGCAATTCCTATTAATTGGGGAGATACCTGTATTTTTTGCACTACAGCATACATCTTTATGCCTTTTTAAAAGTTGAGGATGAATACCAATGCTCATCAAACCACCAAACTGATAATTTTGGCTACACTCTGGTATCATAAGCCAACAGCTGCCTATATTTGCAGCCAAAAAAGGCCTGTGCAGTGGAACTGCACTGAAAAGTTGAATGGCATTGCAGGGATAAAAAGAACTATAATTTGATACTGTTTTGGGAGATGATTTTTCAGGCTTCCTGTTATTCCATGTCCTGATTAGATGAAGCCCTGAAATGGAGCATCCAGTACAAGTTGGGCCTGTGTTTAGGAAGAGTTGTGAACTGTTTGCTTTTTCTGTGGTAAAGATAGAAAAAAAAACAACTTCCAGGAAAGGAAGGCACTAAGTGGGTGTTTCTATTTCAATAATACAATAACATATCTGACAGGCTTACTTTCTCTCTCCCTAATTCCATTTCCTTCTTCCAACTCAAAAGAAAACCCAAACAAAAACAGGCTCCAAAACCCAAGAAAACAAAGCAGCAGAAATACAAGAGTGAAGAATTTTTTCCTAGAACTAAGCAGCAGTAACAGAACAGCCTGGGCAGGGTCTGTGTGGGTGAAGAATAAAGATAACCTTTTTTTAAAATGTTATAATACAGTGAGCTTCTTTTATCTTCAGTCCTTCTCATCTCCCCAGCAACACCCCAGTCCTGGGGGACTGGATTCTCTCACCCTTCACCATAGAGCACTTGCTTTGCCTCAAACCCCAGATACTTAGAGAACATCATTCATCCACATGGGAGCAACCTTTCAATGGTGACAGGATCGGGATCAAAGTGAAAGTGCTCCCTAACCCAGCAAGCACTTCTAGCAAATACCAACTCATCAATACCTGGGAGTGCATATCTAAGTAACAGCCATGCAAAAATGCATCCTGGCCAGAAGCAAGGCCATCATGGTCACCCTTGGAGGTTCTTTTGCAGATATATAGACACTCACATGAGAACCTAGAGCCTTGTGTTGCTATCAGAGGATGAGTTGGAATGTCTGTTCAGCTTTGAAATAGTACACAAGGTATGAAGGACCTTCAATATGGTGTGCATCACACCACGAAGGAGTTCAGAGGTGGCTGCAGGGGTGGGCAAGGTACGAGTGACACACATGAATTTCAGAATCATGTCCTCTTAGGTGCTTCAGGGTGGGTTAGTACCTGTTTTCCCGATTACCTTCTGTCAAAGTAATCAACTCAAAGGTGAATTCCCCTGACCCAAAATTGTCCTCACTCCTTTGTCACAAGGCAGTCAAAGATTTGTAAGATTTGTGGGCTAAAATGAGGAACACCAAGACTGAGAGTAGAAATATTCCCAGAGACAGCAACACATCTCTCTGCAAGGAGCTGTGGCCCAATCAGGCACCGTGATTGCGGAAACCAAAACACTGCAGACATCCAAATCTGGCAGTGAAAGACACAAAACTCCGACACTTCTGAGGAGCTGCTACTACTGATGAGTGTGTTGACCTCATCATTCCCAACAGTGACATGATGCTCCCCACAGAGTGGCCCTATGCTCTACCCCAGATTTCTAGGTAGGTATAGCTCCCTAAGGAGTGCTGTTCTTTGACTACAAGATTTCATTTCTTCAGTTTAAATTTATGCTGTATGGTCTTATTTTCATAGTGCTACACTGTATAAGTTACTAGTTGCAGATTTGGGTAAGAAAGAGGAGGTTTTATTTAAGAGAAAGAAAATTATGTGAAAATATCAGCTGATATATAATGGGTGTTTAGTCATTGTGTGAGAATTAAGTGTGTGTATCTCTGTGTGTGCCTGCAATAAAAGCATTTTCAGTTTTTTATATGCTATAATTTTTATGCTATGAGCACTAATCATCTTTTAATATGGAAAACTGGAACGACTAATAAGTTTAACACATAACACAAAAGCTTGGTTTTGCAAAACAGCTTGCTTTCTATTTATCCTCATCTAGATGTTTAATGAAGTGACTGCCATATCACACAAGTAGATGGGTTAAATGAATCAAACACAGTGTTTTGCCTAATGAGAAGAATTTACAGAAAACTTATGCAAAAGGTTAAATTATTTTTTTTAAACACAAAGCCGTAACAGCAAGAATTCACAAAGGCCTCTGTTCCTGAGAAAGCTAGAAATCCTTATGAAAACAAGAGGATCAAGTGTCACACAGTGCTCTTAGTAATTATCAAAAACTTCAATATTGTCTGTAAGCTGTTCCACTGAAAAGCCTAAAACCTGCATCTCTTTATTTTCTCACTTCTCCAAACATGTACAACTAAAACAAGGCTGAAACTGCTCCAGGACTTTTTAAAGTGATGCAGTGAAGTTATTCACACGAAAGCAGTTGAGATTTTTCAATCCACCAGTACAGGGGGCTTAAGATTTTCTTGATCTCATTTCAGTATTAGCATGATCATCAATGACACCACTGGTATTACATTAATGTCAGTGTTATCCCTCTAATAGTAATGTCAGTGTGGCTGAGGAGAGCAGTGGGACTTTGGCTGCTTGCCCAGGGGCTTGGTCACAGGGAGCCTCAGGCTCACGTGTCAACCTGGGGCCTTTGCAGGATGCAAGAGAAAACTGTTGCTGTTGCATTAACCCCTGGTATGTTCCTGGTATGCAAAGCAAGCAAACAAATCCATGAGCAATTGGGACCATCAGCAATCCAGTAAGTTCTGCTGTTGGCTTTTCTGAGCACCAGAAAGGAGGACGTGAGAAAGCTTTCTTAAGGCCGGGGGAATTCAGTCACATCTCCACACTCTAAGGCTACCTGAAAACCAGTTTAAACTGATTCAGCCTTTTGCCAAGAGTGAAAGAAACTTAATTTTACAGCTCGGTAATATTCAAACTCAATTAATTACCTTTGGTAAAAGAGCATTTTAAAAGATCTGCTGACAAATCTGATGCCTATACACAGAAACAAGAGGATGGATCCCATGGCATGCTCTCTGCAGTCTGAAATCTGGCACGTGCCATGTCCTTTGCCTCTCCTCCAAGGATCTGTCCTGTCAGGAGGGCAGTGTTTTCCACCAGCCACGGTGGGTGCAGGAGCCTCTGCTGCACATTCCAGCACCTGCACTGCCTGGAAATCCCAGTGAAAGGTGGCCTGGGGATTCCAGCACTGTGGCAGTATTTCTCAGAAATTCTTTCAGAAATTTCCAAGCCAGGTGGAACGTGCTGACAGGAATTTCCATGGCTATCACACCTATATTAAGAAACCCTTTTAATCTTCCCAGATCACAAGCTGATACACACAATTTCTGTGAGGCTACTGAGCAGTGGAGAGCAGGCAAAGAACTGAAAAAGCCACTTTCTTCTTTTATCCAGAAACACTTTCATCTGCCTATAACTTTTCACAGAAGCAACTCTACATCATGAAGAAAACATAACATAGCTGATTAATTGCAACAAAAGCAGAACCAGCACAGCACAATGCTGAGCATTAGGTAAGTGCACACTGTAAACAGTAACAGACTGGAACAACCAGCCAAGTGGAAGTGATTGCCTGTAATTGTAGGTTGACACCAAAATTACTGGCTTCAGGACTGAATTTGGTGATAATGTAAATCACTCCCTGTTATTCTTTTCTTAGCAGCCTCTCTTATGAACTGCCTGAAGGAATCTCACTAGATTCCTCTCTAAAGAACTCAATTCGAAGCATTTCCCAATTCCATTACGATTTCTGATGTTACTCATTTAAGGAGATGTAGAGTTCAGAGCTTGGTTTTTGACATCCTTTTTACAGTCTCAGTTGGTAATATAAATCATAGAATCATAGGATCATTTAGATTGGGAGACTTTTGAGATCATCAAGTCCACCTGTTAACACAGTACTGCCAAACTCACCACTAAGCCATGACCCCAGGTGCCACATTCACACATCTTTTAAATCCCCCTAGGGATGGTGACTCCTCCACTTCCCTGGGCAGCCTGTTCCAGTCCTCAACATCCCTTTCAGTGGAGATGTTTTTCCTAATATCCATTCTAAAGCTCCCCTAGCACAGTTAGAGGTCATTTCCTCTTGTCCTGTTTCTTGTTTTCTGGAAGGAAAGACCAACCCCCACCTCACAACAATCTCATTTCAGGGAGTTGTAGAGAGGTAAGGTCTCCCCTGAGCCTCATCTTCTTCAGATTAAACACCCCCAGGTCCCTCAGCTGCTTCTCGTCAGCCATGTGCTCTGGACTCTTCACCACCTCTGTTGATCTTCTCTGGATGCTCAATCTGTCTCCATGGAAGCTGCAGGCACATTTGCTGTCACTAAAAGCATGCCCTGGTCACCTTTCAGGTCCTCTCCACCAGTAACTTGCTTTTATTACTGCTTCGTCTCTGCAGGACATATATTTCTACAAAAGTTAGTGGTTACAGGCTCTTCCTGCAATGACTGAGGATCAGGTGTAATTGAATGGGCTTTTTCTTGCAGCTTTTTAACAACAAGCAGAAAACCAGTAAACACTTTGGAGGACAAGATCTAAAACTCCCTCAGAGTCACTTCTCTCATGGGAGCTCCTCATAACCGACCAACAAGCAAGCCACAGTTAAGAAGCTTGTGATCACAGAGCCACCTCTCTGTCAGATCTGTCTTTCCTACAAGTAACACAAAGAGAAAGGGAAGAAAAGACAGCAGAGATATCAATACAAAGGCTGGTTTTATATTCACATTTGGGCCCAGAGCAGCAGAGCAATTTTGAAGCAAATCCCCTGATCTTCCCCACTTACTGCAGGCTTGTCTGAGAGCTTCATTTGGGGAGAGTGAATTGGGCTCCATGCAGAGGAAAGGAAACCAGTTGCTCTTGTGCAGGTGCACAGTAAGTGCTCTCCACCCCTAATGGGTGCTTGGCCATTCCCATCGCCTCTAACCACTGGCCTGGTGGAGATGTTTGGCCTAGAGCACCAAACTAAATATTTTGAACAGGATTATGCCATATTCAGCATAAGAAAAAGCAAAATAATTTTCAAGCTCTACAGAGCACTTTGATGTGCACGGTTCAGCATTGCTGGCAATCTGCACAACTTGGGTCCTGTGGACCAAGGAATTTATTTGTTACTGCTCTCCATTAATTAGTTACAACACACCTCAACACGACTGAGTGCCAGGATACAGCATCTTTCTAATGGAGGGTACTGCAGAGGCAAAGAGCCTTTGGAGATAACCCAAAATAGTAATTAGTTAATACTCAATTGATCAGAACATGAATGAAATAAACAGCATGGTTGCTGGCAGCATGATAGGCATTATGAAAAGCACCTTAGTTATTAAACAATCAAGTAGCACTTAGCTAAGGAGCTCACAGCACCAGATAAGAGACTGAATAACTAAAGAGGAAAAGGCACAGGAAACAGGCAAATGCTATTATCTTGTCAGATCTCTGAGATTTTCTGGAGATAAGTTAGAAAATGTTCTGTATTACTCTGTCAAAAAAAAAAGTAAATACTCTGGCTGTAGACTGTGCTATGTGACTGTGCACATCAGGAATTAAAACCAGTCAGGAAATGCATGCACAATGGAAAGTTGTTTTAATCATAAATCAGACAATGACAGCACATAAATATAACACTACAACTTACACAGAGAAAATATAGCTTGATTATCAACCCCCTTATTTATGAAAGTTAACTTAAAATTAGCACTTCAATAATCTACTATCAAGAAAAATTTGGTGCAGAATTGGAGACATTCGGTTCAGACTTAAGGTATTTTAATGTGACTAATAAGCAGATTTCTACTCAATTTTTATTCTCAGAAGACTACATTCAGAAGCAACTGGATCTGTGGTTCAACTAATTCAAGGTAAAGTGATGAAAATTTGAGGATTAAAAAAACCAGTTGGCTGAATTTATCTGGTCAAAGTGATTTCAAAGTATGATCTTGAGAAAGGATAAGCACCTCAGAAACAGCTGATATCTGCACTTCTGTAGAATTCAAGACTGTAAGAATTCTGTAGATCAAGCTTTTTATAGGCCTGCACTTCTCAGACCTTAACATGATGCATTAACTTTTGTGAGGGGTCAGCCTGGCAGAGTTTGCCTGGTTCTGCTCTCATAGCTACATCCAAAAAGAAGGAAGTGGTACTACTGAGAGATTATCAGACTGGGTAACCATGGATTTAAGCATGCATGGGCAAGCTGATCTTAAAAGACATTGCTGGGGTAAAAACTCCTATCCTGTGCTGGCAGTGGTCATGGAAATCCTTCAGGGCAGAGATTTGCCAACACATTTTTTCCTGTAGCAATAGTATTTGCACCAAAGTCTCATGCCCAGCTCCCAAAACAGAACCATTATTATCTCTGATATTGGGGCACAAGTGTGGAAAGTAACAAAAAGCCATTGACACAAAGACCCATCAGAAAAGCAGGTGGGAAAATGCACAATAAACAGACAAAGGATTAGTCATAAAAAAGGCTTGAAAGCTTTCCTTGACATCTTCTATGAGGGACAAAAGTACAAAGAAATTGTACAGAAATGTGACAATGTCCACTTAACTTCAACAGACTTGCTAGCTTAAAAGTTATCCACCATGAAAATGAAAGTATTATAATACTAGTAAGGTAAAAAAGATGCAGACAAAGCACCTCTGAAATCAATATCAAAGATATGCTTTACAGCAAAAGCAGACAAAGTAGCTTGTTCCTGTAGAGCTGTAACCTCACAAAGAAATGAAAATCAACTGGCATAATATCATTTGCTTGTGTCATCTACACAACTGATTATTTTCACACCTCTCTGTCCCAAATACTCCTCAGTCTCACTTTGCCTTGTACTGCTCCTTGTCGGATATTCGCCATCTGAAAAACTCAACTATCAACCAACTTTAAAAAAAAAACATTTGCAATTTCAGCACAAGTCAACACATGCCAAACTGATATCAATCCCAAAGAATTTTAAAATACCATTTCTTTGTCTCTGCAGGATTCTTGAAAATAGTGTATGCAAGTTTATATATCCACATGGTGTTTTACCAATATGGAATAATATAACCTGCTGTCACAAAATGCCTGAATGCAGAAGGAGACAAGAAGAACCAACATGAGAGAAAACACAGAATGACAGTCAGAACATGTTGAATGAGGAGTGATTACTGGCACACTCAACTGAGAAGGAAAGATTTCTGGCATGACTACATTTTGAGAAAAAACATGGAAATGGCAGGAGAGGGATGAGCACAGAACTATGTACAACAAACAGAGCACAGGAATGACAAAAGCCACACACATTTGAACCACAAAAATAACAGTAAGGGGAGATAATTTGGAAAGGTTTGCTCCTCAGGGGTAGAGCTTAGGGTAAGGTTCAGCTTGCATTTAAGTAATAAAATATACATTTGAAAAATGTTTCTTATCAGTGAGGAGTAGGTTAGTCAAGCAGGAAAACAGAGAGTACAGTCGACACAGCTGAACTGTAAACACAAAGCTAGTGAAAACACAATCCAAGATAAGCTGAAAATAAAAACAGAGAACTACTATTTCAGTCAGAATTTCATTTTCATATTGAATTCATCCAAAACTGCCATTTTAAATGTAACTGAAATTGTCACAGAATTGCCCATCTGCCTCACAGAAATGCTGAAAACTCTTGGAGACTTGCTGCATCAATGTAGAAAAAGTTTGCTGCAAAGAGCATGGCTTTTTTTTTCTAGAGCAGAAAGTATTTGGTAGAAAAGAGAGAGTAGGAATCATTTGAGATTATACCTTGAGTGATTTTGTTTGATGAATCATGGGGTTGAGTAGGACAGACTTTTGGAGCAGTGCTTTGGATGGGATAGAGGGAGGGAATACACATGGCAGAGAGAGAGAAAGGAAAAATTACAGTGAATAAGCCAACACATAACCAACATAGTCAAAAGGGCCTGTGGTAAATATATTTTCAATTCCTGGCATAGATTTAAATGCATATTGTCTCTTAAATACATTCTGAATTATTAATATCACATTGAAGAACGAAAACATTCAGAATGATATATTCAATGTGTTTTCCCATCCATTTTACACTAATGGCACAATTGATAAAAGTCAATATGAAAATCAATGCTGAATATTTGGCACAGTACAGAGCTGCATGGCAGAATCCACTGAGAACTAATACATTCCAAAAATTAAGAACGTGCAAGGAAATAAACACCAATTATATGTAAGTAAATTACATAAAGGTTTATGATTTCAATGATGAAAAAGAGTGCCATCTGTTAAAATTAAGGAAGCCCTTAGCAGGACAGGACAGTTAAATGTTATCAAAGGACAAAACCATAAATTCACATTTTTAATCACACAGTAATTTCCTAGTATCCTCAGAAATAGTCCCACATCCTTAAAATGTGTTCTCCACTTGGAGTTCTTTAAAGAGCAAGGAAAAGAAAAAAAGAGGTGTAAGCGTGGAAAGAGGAAAGAAAAGACAAATGCACAAGGAAAAAGATAGATATAGTTATTGTATGCAAAGTTTCTCTGCCTTTCTTTTAATACCTAAGTAGATTTTTATGTCAGGATAGATTAGGAAGGAACTAAAAAGTTCCATCGTTTTTACAGAAGTTAAAGAAGTCTTCATGTCTTCATTGTGCTGAGCTGGTCTACCCATGGACTGAAGAGCATCTGTTTTGTGGATGAACAAACAGGACTTCAAGGACAAGGACCAAAAGAAATTTCTGTTAAAATGTAATTATATGATGACAAAATGAGTCTGTAAGTGGTGTCAGTGAGTTCAACGTTCATCGCTGTGACTCCTGATGAGATTTAGTTGACTTACAAAGTTTTCTTGTTTTTACCACTAAAAATCTGCCTGAGATCTGAACATCAAGTTGAGATGTTTATGGTCCATGTGTCATCATCTACAATAAAGAGTCTACATTTGGGACTTAATTAACACAGCCAGGTCAGAAATCAGCTCATCCCTTCCCAGGGATGTGATGGCTCTGCAATGCTAACTGGTGTAAAGAATAGCACATACTTATTTTTCCACAAGAGTCAGCAAAAAGACTGAAAATACACAGAGCATAGATCTACTGTCATTTCTTGCAGTCACTTCTCTGACCTCATGCATTTTTTAAAATAACAAGTATTTTCTTTTCACTTGCCGCAGCATTTGCTGTCATTACTCAAGGGGTGTTTTGTCAGAAAGAGCATGCCAGACCCATGTAAAATTATTGGCACTTTTTCACTGTGTCTTGCAGCATCCTGCTTTTTCTGAGTCTCGTTAGTTTAGAAGTACAAGTAATTCTTCTAAGTAAAGGTTGATTTAATTTTCCAACAATCATAAGTTGATCTCTTTCGTTTTGCTTACACAATAATACACATATTCAAATATCTACAGGCTGCTGTGGGGAGGTGATTAATGTTTTATTTCTTGTCTACTCCTTCCCATTCCTGTCTGCCAGTTGTGTGATATTGGGCAGAAATACTTATGGGAAGGCCTCTCTCACCTCTATAGGTTAACTGCTGATTAGGGGATGAGCTAGAGATTTATTACATACAGAACTTCGAGTTCGATCTGAGCTTATGGATAATAACCACACTTTGTTCTTGCTGCTACTGGAAGAGAGTGATATGAGCAGAGCTACCTCATGCCAAATTGCTGCAGACTGACATTCTTAATTTTCAGAGGTAGGAAAACTGCCACCTCATTAAGAAGAACACTGTGTTATTAGTTTATTGGCATGCTACCAGCACTGGAAAATGCAGCATGCCTGTCCTTGTGGCTAAAGGCAAAAACCTGGAGAAGCTTATAGAAAATCATTTATTTGGACAAGAAGCAGAGAAATAGTGGCTTTAAAGAGACTTGACACAGCAGCTAAAAGTAAAGAACTTTCTACTTGTGAATATATCCTTCCATTCCAGAATATCATCCTGATCAGTGCATTTTCATCCACTTCAATTATTTTAAAGACCCATGAATTTGAGACAGCTGATTGACATTCCAGCATGAAAATCTCCACAATCCAACAAAGGAGATGATATCACAAGCAGGTCAAAGTGCACTTCTATCCTAATGCAGATTCCTCCCCGTTTTCCCCACCTTCTACATTCTAGTGACACATGGGAATAAGATTAATAGAAAGGAAAAGCAGCTTTCATTCTGAACAGTCTTTCTGAAAATCAGCATTTCCAGCATTTCAATACTTATTTGCCACAGCAGGGAGCTAATCCTTTAAAAAACCCCAACCCAATCAGCCAATCCGCCAACTGAACTGAAAGAATAATGATTTCTTTGAAGTTTTCTTTCATTGCACTGGGAAAGTTCAGATGCTCTTGCTGGGACAGTTCAGATGTCCCAACCCACACTAATTACCAGACAAGTCCTTCCCGTTCATTTTCATTGTTAAATGCCAGAAGCCAAGGAAGGTAGGCCCATAATGAGGCCACTGCTCAGGTATTAGTCTCTAGCCAAGAGCTAATTCTCCATCTGAAAAACTTTGTGTTCCGGCTCCTGAAACTGCTCTTTCATTCCTAGCGTGGTTTAATTGACATGTAAACTATCATACGTCTTGTTTTCCTTTCACATGAAAGATTACTTGCAAGTGGAATGTATCTAAAATGAATGGCTCTGCTCCATCATTGTGCACTGCCCTTTACAGGAGAAACAACTAATGGGAGAGATGCATTGTTCTGGTTGGGATTTACAACCTCACATTGTCTAATTATTCACAATGCATTATCCATCACACCACAAACCTTTTCACAGGACTTGTAAAAAATATTTGTTCCAGTTAAGGAACAAAACCTAAAACAGAGCTATCAAAAGTATCTGCAACCTGCAATGCTTTATTAATTTTTGGAGTATCAAACCTGCTGAAATTCACTTTTTTTATTGGGGTTTTTTTTTGAGCAATGAAATTTCTCAAAATTAATATGATCAGGTAGCGAGGTGAATGAAGTGTTGACTGAAATGATAAAATGTTTCTAATCTCCATACTAAGGAATTATTTTAATATCTTTCAGGTTGAAAATCCTAATCTGCTTTAATTGGCCATTAACAATGATAATACAGTTGTAGAATTAGGCTGGTAATGACTGAAAATATTACCTAAATATTATAAATTGAGTATAAGTAGATTCTGAAATACCAGCTGGGATTAGATGGGTAAAAACTGCTCCCTGTTTATGAAGCACTTTAGGTCAGAGATTAAATACAGAAAAGATAAATAATGAATGATAGTGTTAACATTAATAAGCGTCTGGGGTTATGAGGAAATAATCTGGTTTGTGCCTGTTTTCCACTACAGTGATATCCATGTTCCAGCCACAAAGTGGATGGCTTCCCTGCTTGTAGTCTTGGCATTGCAGAGAGATTATGGGGTTTTGAACTGATATTGAATTCCACCGTCCCACTCTTGATTCTGTACGGCAATGGGGTGACATTTTTTGTATTTGCACATGAGAAATAATCGTCACAGTGCCTCATGGGCTTTTTGTCACACCAACCAGCATGGTGAGGATGTCTTGGACATAACTGTGAGGGCAACGGGATTACTTGCAACTCCCTGGTGACTCAGTGGACAAGAGCACAAGGTTTCTTGGGGTTTTCAACTCCTGGGTGACAAAAATATGATAATCAGGATTGCTCTTATAGAACAAAACCTTCCAGTGAAGAATACAGTAGAGACATCAACCTTGATTTATCTTCCTGTGGTGGGCCCCTGCAGTAGGTCTCCAATAAACAGTGCATCAATAAAAGCTCTTTTTATTGCATGGGTAAGAAAAATAAAATCTGCAGTGCCAGAAGATACACATGGTGCCTCTACAGCCAGCCCTGAGTGCAAGTTTCCCACCAATCCCACCTGAAATATTAAGCACCTTTACCACCCAGACTCAGGGGAATAAATTCTGAGTTTCTTATGTTTAAATGGATTTCCGATCCCACATGCGAGCTGAGACATTCTTTGGTAAGTTTAGTTTTCCAAACCAGGCACTCAGGATGGCTTTTCTCAATCAGCTTGTGAAACTAATGCTGTTTAAACTGAACCACAATTTACATCCCCGCTCAACACTACTGATAAGGAGGAGTACAAAGTGATTAGAACATCACCAACAGAGTATCTTTCAGCAATTTCCATGTGATGAAAAGAACCATCTCCGCTCATTTTCATGCTTTTCATTTTTGCACCAGAGATTATGATATGCAACGTATTTCCATACGTGTTGCGACAGGATGAGACCACATGCACAAAGATAATCAAGGAGAGCAGCAAGTCACTTCAACTTTCCTTTAATCTGTTAGCTAAAATCTGTCATGTTCTGCCCAAAGTACTGTCATTTGTACAGAGCACGCTGTGTTAAAGCTTCAATCATACTACCCAAATATGAGAAGTCTGGAAGCAGCCATAATGTAACTGGTGTCAGATCACCACAGCTCACATGTTTCCAGGAGCCTGACATCTCCAAATAAAGAGGACAGCTCTTTATTGCATTTTTTGGAAGTGTGTCCATGTTTCAGACTGAATCATATACATGTCTCGGTATCTGTGGTGATCTATTTTTTCTCTGAAGCATTTGCAAAATGTATGAAAACACAATCCACTGTGCAGTTTATTTGTTGCCTTAGAGAGGTCTGAGCCAGTCCATTGAAATTCTGCAGAGTTTGCCTGACTTACTTGACATCCCAAGCATAAAGGAAGAGGCACCATCAATAATCTACTGCACAAAAAGCTGGCTACAAATACCTTCTCAATGATAGATTAAAATCACATCTCTGTAGGGACAAAGTTCATATCTGTACAGGTTACTAGCACAGATTTATCGGCCTAGAAATTCATTTTGATGCAGAGGAATAGTTGGTGAGTCAACTCAGTTGGCTTGTAGGATCACACCAAGAGGGTGAGCTCCACATGATGACAGATTTTTGTGGGATTATCTTTGGAAGAGTGTATCCTAAGCTCAACCACATTTTTAATAGTTATTACCATTTATCTAGGATAAGAAACCCCAATGCAACCTGCATTCAAGTTAATGGGCTGCTTTGGGAAGCATGGTACACTGAATAAAACTCTGACATGTTAGTCCCATATTGGAGTGTGAAAAGAGTTAGAGGCCTAATTCTCCTCAGAAACAACAAAGAATGTATGTAGCGTGTGTGTGGGGGATAGAAGCTTGTATATTTATATGTCTCCATTTTTATTCCAACTTCTAATTATTTATTTAAACCACAACACATAGGTGCACACACAACAAGAGATTCTCTGCATTGCAGTACAAACCTCTTTTAAGTGGAAAATATCTCTGTGCATCAAAATAAATGTGAGGTCAGATAAAAGGGGTAGATGAAAACTCATGCCAGAGCCAAACTCCTACTTTGACTTTCTGAGCGTAATCCAAAGCTTTAATTCTGCACACATGCATACACTTAACTTTGAGCTAGGAGGAGTGAAATTTCTTGTAAAAATTAAATTATACATGTGCACTTGGAGACTCAGATTCTCATATACTCTGTTTACTGAAAAGGATAAAAGAGCCAGAAAAAACATGCTAGACCAAAGAGAAACAAAGAGCAGATTCCTCCTGGAAGAACGACAGCAGCTGCTTACGTTAGAATCAGATCGGCTTTGGCTGTTCAATATTTAGACTCTTCTGTAGCACTTATCCAACCTGGACTACAACTTGACTAATTATGTGTGAAAGGCTTCCATTGAATCACATGCCTAGGTTGAAACAGTCCTTAAATATTTATAAGTGAAGTCTTATAGACACCAGTAATAGTTCCTTAAAAACAAAACAGAGCTTTCCATACAATAGTAAAAATCTTTGTATTTCCTGAAAATACAAGGATTGAGGATACTTGACATCTTGCAGAATCATGCCCTATTGCAATTTTATTGGAAGGTTTAACACCTTTTCCACAGCTGGTTTAAAAAAAAAAAAAAGTGTTTCTTTCATATTTGATCAATGGAAGTTTTTTTTATAAATGTTTGAAATACTTAAATTATTAGTGATATGGTCATAGAAATCTTACACAAATCATTATCTCTTGGGAGAACCCTAAAGAAAAATCTTCAAGGAGTAAAGAATATTTATATTTCTCTTTCTAGCGAATTTCAGCTGCTCATACCTTATGGAGGAACTCTGTAAATGAAAGGCTTTCCTGCCAAAGTCAAAACCTTCAGCAAGTATTTTTCTCAGTTTCACTTTTAATTTATTGAAAAGGTAAAGTTTGGACTGAAGCTGACTTGCAGTGAAGTCAGTGTGGGTTGAGGAGTTAATGCCAGATTTAATGCATCCCTGTAGGTAGAGATGTTCTTTGGGACACTAGGTAATATCCTCTCTGGGACTTTCAGCAGCTTCTGTGTCTCCCTCTATCTCAGTTTTTACACCTAAAAAATGTGAATGTGAGAATATCTGCTCTGCTGCAGAGCGCTCTCAGATTTTAAGGGTGAAAGGTGGAAATTAATGTGAGCTTCAGTCCTCAAACCACGACAATAAAAATACACAATCATGTCTGATAGCCTGAAAAGTACCAAAGTACTGCTAAAATAAGCACGGCAGCTTTTGGCTTTTGCTTGTATTCTTGCAGTGCCATTAGAATCAGTGAAGCTGCACAGATAGAGAATGTGGAAGGGTTTTCTTCACAAATTACAGGGCTGGGGTTTTTTTTCCTTAAGAGCAGTTCTAGTGGAAACAAATTAAGGAAAATGACAAATTATTTCCCTCATCATGGCAGTATCAAATAGAGATTTATGTCTTTATTCTTTAGGGATTTCTATGACTGCATGGAACAATGAAAACTATATCTGAGGTAACGAAATAGAGAAAAATACAAAATAACTTCTACCACTCAATCAAAGCAAATGTAAGCTGGGGGGGGCGGNAGACCAGAAATCTCCAAAATTTCACCTTTGGATCACAATAAATACTTAATTCCTTAATTTCTTCAAAGTATACCATAAATGCCTCCATTTATCTACAATGTAGCCTGCCCAAACCAGCCAGGCAAACCATCAGGAGCTGGAGCCATTTGTGGTGGGACCTGGGTGTTATTTTACTGACTGTGGCAGAATCCCTGGGCAGTTCTGTCGGGTTTGTTTCATGCACACAATATACAAGAGTATCTCTAAGGCAACAGAGAGCTCCTGAGCAGAGACCAAAAGGCTTTGTAAAAAGATGTTCTGAGAACAGCCAGCTCAAGAAAACGCTTTATTCTGAGGTTTATTGGAAAGAAGCTCTACCATTACAATCATTAGCAGCCTGCTGTAGACTCAAGTAGAGGCTTATTTTTATAATTTAGGCTTTACTTTTAAAGTGTTTCACTTCTGAAGATGTACACAATAAATTCTTTTCAACACAAGACAGGGCCTGAGTATATCAATGGTGACCAGTGGGAGTTGTGTTTATCACTTCCACACATTTCAGATACCTTTTTTTGTGACTGCTGCACCTCGAGAGGGTAAAAACCAAGCCTCAGTCTCGAAACTAAAGGTCCTGCTTAAAGGATTGACTGACTTAATAAAGACAAAATTTGGATAAGAACCAGTGCAAGCACGCCTACAGATAAATGCATTTCTAGCTGGGTAGGTTTCCTTTTCAAAAGTTATTTGTGTGTGATCTGGTAACAACTATTGAAATTCTGAGCAAAATCTTGCCTGTGCAGTTGAGTCTGGCTCTGCAAGGCTGATTATTTCATCCAGTGCTGCTCTCTTTATTCCCATAGGCCAATATTTTGCTACTACATTGATGGGCTAGCTAATTGTAAAATCTTAATTATGGACTGATAACTTTGAAAACCCTAATTTCTTTCAGAAAAGAAACATAAATCACCAGGAAATTAAATAACTGCTTTCAGATCAAAATACTAAACCTAAAAATGTCTATTAGGAGCCATAGTAAACTGTTCCAGTGTACTTTGAAGTGGAAATTCAGAGAATTTTATGAAATTCTGCAAATCTTGACTTATACTTGGAATGCATTTCCACTGGGTTATCAGAATTGAGCAGCTACTCTATGAACAGTAATAGGTACAGATAAAGAAAAGCAATAAAATGATTACCACTGTGTGGAAATTACGAAAATGTTACATTAAAAGTGCTCATCTGGAAAAGAAACCCTGCTGCATACATTTCAGCAGGTTTTCCTGCAGGCCTGCATATGAGGACTTCCCACAGATCATGAACTTACTTGTGCTTTTCTTGTTGCTTTCTTAAGAGAATATTTCCTTTCCTATTCCTGTATCAGCCAACAACTTGACTTGTATGCAAAAAGAATAAAAACTGCAACACAAGTTTTAACTTTACTCCTTTGCTTTTTGGAGCTCAAACCTCCCTCCAGTGACAGGTATCGATTTACTGCAGGTCCAGCTGAGGTACTAAAGGAGTTCCAGATCTACCATTAACCCCTGACCCTCCTGCCCTGCAAGGACAGTGGAAAATCCCACCACAAGATTGTGTCTTTCTGTTCCCCAGCTTAAAAAAATCCTCCTCTGTAAATGCACATATATATACAGGGCTGCCTGAGGCTTTCAAGGAAGATGCCTTGCATCAGGCTTTCAGAAGGCTCAGAACTCCCGTATCCTTTGTTGCCTCTCTCCTGATCTCCAGGATAAACTATAGAGCTACATTAAATTTTAGTCACTTACACTTAATCCTGGAACCCGGGAGAAAAACAGTACCCTATTTTTAGTGGAAACTCATTTGTAGTGCTAAAAACTCGGGTGGTGCTCATAAATTCCTAGAAGAGAAAGTCCATCTAAAGTGAAGTGTTAACAGCAGCCAAGGCTGCTGCCTGTCAAAGTGTTAGAGCATAAAGCAGCCCAGTAAAACTTTGTCATCCAATGTACTGGTGGAGCTGCAGGGCAAACAGCCTTCAAAGAACATATTGCACTGCCTGGGAAACCCCAAATCTAATTTAACAATAAAAAACAAATAGAGTTCAACGGAAGTTACTCAAAAATCAATGGAATTGAATCTTATCAGTTAGGGGTTTTTTTGAGCATATTAGAGAACTCTGGTTAGGGTATCTCGTTGCCTGTTGTTTTATATTTGATTTTGCTAAAGGGCATGAGACTCTATTTTACTCTTTAACAAGACACCAGTCTTAACTTGGTCTTTGTTCACAAGAGAGCAGAGGCTGCAGACATGGTCTGCTTCCATTTGGAAGGGGAAAATGTTTACGCTTCCCTGCTCCACACCCACATGCCAGAAAACACAACACATTCACTAACATCAGCAGAGATTCAATTACAGAATTAATCCTTTCAAGCAGGTGGTTTCTGGTGAATCCAGTGCCAGAAACAGGCTCCATGTCAGGTAAATCCAACTTCTACTGCCAAGGATTTAATCAAATAGTTATTATAACTTATTACTTGTTTAATTTGAGGCCTGCAAAGCATTGTAAACATTTCCGAGTTACTCATAAGTAGCACACCAATTATCTATGTCCAGATACCAGGGCAGATAGATAAATAGATTATTTTGGAATTTAACACATGAATTAATGCATGTGTGTCTGTGTCTGCATACACTGTTCAGAAATTTACCAGCAAGTCTGTTTCTTACATCATTTGGCATCTTTTCCACCAGCAAAAAAAGTCAAGGAACCCTTAAATACCTATGTAGACTGTCACATAAACTGCAATAACTCTTACTAACAGCTTTAAATCATGAAGTAAAAAATAAGGTTGTAATATTAATGTTCACTGGCGCTGGTTGCACATCATTGTACAGACAAAGGAGCTGTCAAAGGGGATCAGGAAACTCTGGCCTTTTAAATGCTTTCACCGAGGGTGGCTAAGTTTCAGAGAAAGTGAAACTCCCTTCCAAGTACAATGCACTAAACCAATTATGCCAAACCCAGCAGGTGATTAGCTTATGCCCTGAAGCATGAGATTTGATTATTCTTATCTTGGTTTGCATACTGGAGCCACAAATATTATTAACGGTCATAAAATCATCTACCCTTAAAAAAAAATTAAAAAAAAAACTAGTCTGAAATTTTGATTTGATGACCTGTGGCAAGTTCCAAATGTTCCTTTTCTCTAAGCTGAATGCCTTAGCTGTCACGTGGTCACCTGTATTCATTGATATCACAGGACACGAGTACAAAACCTGACCACTTTGTGTGCACTTTGCCCTTGGAGAGCAGCAGATGTGAGCTCCACAGCTGTGCTCTGGGTAAGAAGACTCCATACAGATCTAGATGAATCACAGAGCATGTCATTGTCCTTGAGATTTTTTTAAAGGGAAGCAATGAAAAAGTTTCTTCATGGAAACACTACAGATAGGGATGCAGGGTTTTTCATTATTAGGTCACTATTTAATGGGAATGTAACACTGCCAGAACTACTGAAAAGTGATCCAAAGAGCACTGACACCAACGGGAAATTTTCCGTGGGTTTCAATGGACTTTGGGCAAAGCCTCAGAGGAGCTCAATCACACTGCCTACTTGGGCTGTAGCTGAAAGAGATGATTCCCAGTCCTGTTTAAATTAGGGTGAACCACCAAGGAACGAGTCATAACCTCTCTAAAGATCTTTCCCCAGACAACCCACGGACCAGGCTCTGTGTCAGTATCGAGCACTTCCACCAAGGCCTGTCAATTTACATTTCAAGTACCATTCTGCTGCCCTGTTATTCCACCGTGATTTTTTCAAAATCCTCCAGATTTTAATACATCACCCTGCTCTGGGAAGCACGTTAGTGCAGAGTCATTTTGTCTTAGTAATAAATAATTTCCTCTGAGACGCAAACAGCAGCTCCTGCTTTTTGAAAGCTTGGCTGGGAGAAGGTTCTTGGATAAATAGCCTCACTTAGAAAACATATTTGCAAAAGCCTTTGAGAAAGTGCTGTGTGTACGACAGTTTCAAATGGTGCTTTAAGAACACTGTACTCGACCTGACACAAAACTGAAGACTTTTTATTGGAACTTCCAATCCAAATGTCCTTCGGGCAACCAGCTAAATCATAATGAATTGTTTATTTGTGTTTGGTCTTTGAAACAAAATGAAAGCAAAGACGGAATCAATGACGAAAAACACGAAATCAATCACATTAAGAACACACTAAGGAGTGTCTCTCAACTGTTTGGGGTTGCTTAGTCCATTTCCAACAACCATTTAGGATCTGAACTTGCAAACAGAGTGAAAGAGTGAAAGAGTGCATTTGAAAGACCCACCCAACAGAAAAATATGTGACTTTAAGGTTACGATTCTTTTTTCTGTTTCTTTTTTTAAAGACTGTCAAAGAGTACATCTTTCTTTTGTTTCAAAGTGGGAAAACTTTCGCTCTTGAAATTCATTAAGATTGAAAAAGGAATGAAACCTGCAGCTCCTCCATTACTGATCCTAAGGCTGCTACACTATCCAGGAACACAGTTCAAGTCATATTGACACACAAACAACTTTCCAGGAGACCTTGGAAAGAAAAGGAACCAGTTGGGTGAATTAGCTGGTGCCTAAGGCCAGTTTGTTTCTCCGGCCAAGTATTTCTGTGTGAGTTCATTTAAGGACTTCATTCCCCAAGTTCAAGCTGTCGATGTCACCAAGACCCAAATACCTCTTGTCACCTGCTTTCCCTGACCCTGTTTCAGCCAGGAAGGGATCTCAGACTGAGCATTATTATAGGACCATAATGCTGCCCTATTCTTGATTTGCAAGTCAAACCGATTGAATTATCAGTTACACTTATTTTCCAATGGTGCAATAAGGGAGAAATCTCAGGATGTTAAAAAGGGGAAATGCATTGTTGAAACAAACATTTGTTCTGTATCTTCTCAAAGAAGGAACTCGAAAACTAATTTAATTTGCCATTTATATCTGGCAGCATAACTTCTAAAATATTGTACTGCAGAAGAACTTTATTAATTTAATCCAAACATGAAATTGGGAAGCATGTCCGCTCACTCAGGCCCTAGCAGCTCAAAAATTGGGCTTTTCTTATTTCTCTTATCAAGTAAAAGAAAGCCAAACCGCTCTATGAGTACTGAAATTTCTCAGCTGCTCCACTCCCAACAACATCTCAGCTAAACTCAACTCCTAATTTGGAATTTGAAATAGCTATTTGTATACATATGTTTATATATACATCCTAAAAATTCATGTATGTATGTGTATACATACACCTACTCCCTACATACATACTCTGTGAGTAGGCACCTGCCTTGGCAATCTCTTAAGCAGACAGATTGAATACACTTAAATTGCTACAGCTTAATAACTTTGAAGCTCCACACGAATTGATTTTAGTGCTATTATACTGCCTTATCAGCAAATCCCCTGTCAAAGGAAAGGATTTGCGTGCGTGTGCATCTGCCTGTGTGTGCACGCCTGTAAATAAGGGAATTTTACTACAGGGGTAGTAGAACCTACAAATCTAGCTTTAAGAGTATCATCTTCAGTGCACGGAGGTCATGTTTTATGGTGGTAAGGATAAGAGAAGGAATATCTTATGGACAAAGTGCTGGACTAGGACTTCAGAGGCTCAGGTTCAATTTCTCACTCTGCCAGAGGCTGCTTCCATGACCCTGGACAACTCACAGTTAAGCAAACGTTCAAGTCATCTTTTGTCTGAAGGGCAGTATTGCCTTTCCCTCCTCCTTTGTACTTGCACATAGATTACACACACTTTGCACCAGCTCCTGGGAGGTGCTTTGGGGGGAAGGGTACTGTCTGAGGTTTTTTACTCTGGGTAAATACATCTTACACAGCTCAGCCCCACACCTATGAATTTCAGTGGCACACAAATACTTAAATAATTATACTTTACAAACGAGGACCAGAGTCCTCATATCACATTTCAGCTCTCAGTATTCTAAGAGAATACACATTAATGCCACATAAAGTAGGGGATTACCAAGAGGAAAAATAAAGGGGGGATGGTAGTTGAGCAAAGGATAATTAGCAGGATCTGCATTCCTACCAAGTATTACACGACATCAGCAAAGAATACAAATGGAAGGGTCACATATGCAAGCATTGTATTTACATTATTATAGCAAAGAGAGATCCAAAGTTACAGTTGTCATTGACAATCAATTTATTTTTATAATATCCTATCCATGAGCCACAGAATATTTTTCTGACAACAGTCTAGGAAAAAGATTGCTAGATTAGAATTTGAATGCAATAAATTAGGAGTATTCAATTTAAAAAAAAAAAAAAAGTCACATTTGGGAAAAAGATCAGCACACCAAACATAGCTTCAACTCTCAAATGTTATTTTTCATGCATGGGCAGTGTTTAACAAGTCACCTTTTCTTCTTTTTTTTTTCCATTTCATCGATTTTTTCCTTTGCGTTTGAAATGGCCAAGAGCTGGGCAAGCGGCTCCCTCTGGTGCTGAACCAACGAGGCTCGCCAGGTTTTACAGATCTTGCTGTCTGCATTTGTTTGGAATCTGATTGTTCCAACTCAGAATTAAGAAAGACTGGCTTTGATGGTCTGCAAAATTATTTCTTTTCATACCTAGCTTTAGGTAAGCAGTGAAAGTGTCTCCAGAGAGACAGCTCTGAGAGCACCACACTGCTCACCGTGGTATCTCCATGGGACATATCTAAACCCAACACAGCCCACTGCTTTAAGAACCAGCTTGAATATTTGAAATATCAATTTTCTGAATTAAAGTAAGACACCAACTCAAGTATATTATCAGCCAAATGTCAAGTAGCTTGCTGCACTAACACCAAGCACAACTTTTTGTGCTTAGTATTACACATCCTGGTGTTTACATATTTTTTTAGTTCTACTAGAATTTTTGCTCTGTGAAACTGAGCCACTGAAGTACTGCAGTTAGCATTTCTCTGAATTTCTGACCCTACATAAAATATGGAGAAGAGGTGCAATAGCTGGCATCACAGATGCTATCATTGTTCTATGGTAGTTAAAGTTGTGTCACAATTTTCGTTATATTTTCCTTATTATTCAGAGGTATTTTTAAAAAGCAAAAAATTTACACATAAATTTCTGCCTAGGAAGTTATAATTCTCAGGGAAATATGTTTCTATCCAAGGAGAAAATGAAATTTTAAATACTTTTTAACAAAGTATTAAAAAAAAAACCTTACCGGATTCTAACTCATCACAAATATTGATTGTTTTCACAAATATAATCTAGGTTTAGAATAAAAGAAACAGTCATTTTATGAATGGCCAGACCCACACACATAGGGGTGTTTTGTTGTTTTGGAAGAAACATGCTTGAAAAGAACTAAATAGTGCTGCTTCATGGGAGCTGAACAGCATCCATCAGGGTCCAACACGATTTCCCCACGCCAAGCTCTCCTCATTTTCAAGGATCATTACAAAGGGCAGGCTCTCAAGAGGGGATCATTCTTTGCACTGCAGAGTCTGAACCACGAAGAGATGCCAAGTGAAGACAGACCTGTGGCTCCCCCACTAATAGGAGGTTTAATATTTTCTTGTTTTATCTGCCAGAGCCTTTATACAAATTCTCCCAACTTTTGAACTATGCTGGGTTATACATGATGATTTGAAGAGGCAACACTGTATTTTTTGCATCTGCAGCAAGCTTTCTAAGCATTCATTAATCCTCACAGCATCTCAGGGTAGCAGTTCAATTTATGGATGGGAAAACAAAATAGATTGAGTGCTGGAATTCATTTTAATGGAAGTGCCAAGCAGAGGAATGAGAGTGAAAGTGCTCCCAGTGTTTCTTCCTTGTGGACATGCAGCAGATGAAGCCTTGGACATGGGGCTGCAGAAATCTGGCACAGCACCATTGCTGCATCTCAGCCCCAGCAACTGGGTGGAAAATGGAAAGCAAAGCCTCTGCATCCTCCTCCTGAAATGGGTATGGTAAAGGGGGAAAAACAGGAAAAAAAAGGACAAAAAAGCTGAGACAAGAATGATGGCAATGTAAAATGTTGCTAAACAGAAAAAGGTAAGCTGTGGCACACTTTAAGGTCTTCATTAAGGTTCCAAATGCTAGAAAATTTATGTTCAGGTAGTGATATTGCTCCTCATTATTCTAGCAAACTTACTAAAATATAGAAAGTTAAGTGTCAAGTTTGGCCTCAGCAACAAGCTTCAAAAACATCAAGAGTTGCAAGAGTGCAAAATGATGGATGTGAACAAGGAGCAATGAAATCAGTAGGGTTTGCATACTCTAAAAATTGCTCTGCTCTTCAATGTTAGTTGTGGCATATGTTCCAAAACAATAGAAAATCTCTTTTTCTTTGATAGCCTCTTTAAAGTAACGTTTGTAGTTCAGTGTTGGTCAATCTGTGTTAAGGCTTTCACTTGCAAAGTGGTATTTGTCTCTGCATAGGCTAAAATGTGCCAAACATAGGCTAAAAGTCAATCTACATTTCTTTTTGGATTTTTTTTAAAAACAAGCAAATTAAATAGCAGACAAAAGTAGTGTTACCCATGCATTACCCATTAATTCATTAAAGAAACAAAAATTGACAAAGTCACTGTGTGATTAAATGAAATGTTATTCCTTCACACACACTTGCTGCATCTTTTGTTGTACCTATTATCTCCAATAACATATAATATTTTGTTGTACCTATTCTCTCCAATAACAGTGCTGCAATCTCTGTGTACTCACACTGAAATTTGAATCTGACCACACATCATTTCTGTTGTATTTTTGCATTATCATCAAGCATAGTGCATGTATATATCTATATATAATTACTTCTGCTTTAACTGAGCCCACCAAAGATGAGAATAGTTCTCGAATGTTTGATATTTTCTTTTCAGAAGTGTCTCCAGATGTTTATTTCCCTGAGCACGCCGTATTTATCTTTCTGACCACTGTACTTTCACACACTGTTCCAGTTCTCCCAAAATTTACAGTGTTTTCTCATGTTGTGAACACCCAGACTCGGTGAAATTGTGGTAAATCATGTGAGAAGAACTCAGAGTGAAGCCGAAATTCTTTGGAACACAAGAAGTATTTATATTTTCATCATCTTCTTGTGCATTGTCTTGCACGAGAAGGTGGTGATTTTGGCTGAACTTCCTGGCTGTGCAAGGAATACAAACAATAATTAATAAAACCTCAGAACTCAGCTCATCTATAACTTAGTAACATCTAATTTTCATTTTACTGTCATATAAATTGCTACCTGGCTATGCCTTTTAGTAAAACTTCATCTGCTTTTAATTTTAATTGTCTAATAAATATGTTCAATTGGCACCAGTCCAAATTTTTCTGAGTTCCGGAGTTTGGGTTGGGTTTTTTTAATAAATTCAAATATGTCTTAGCCAGAGGTGATGTTTTACCAAAAATAACAGATAAGCCAATTCTGAATAGTTGTTGGGTAAAATAAAAGTCAGGGGTCAAAAATAAATACCTGTAAGTATATCCCTACTTCCTTAAGATAAACTTCCACCATACTGAGTGCTGGAAAATAACTCTACAAAACATTAACAAAATTTCTATGTCAAATTTAAACTTCAAAATTCAGAAACCCCCTGTGCTGTTTTATGGCAACTGGGATGGAAAGTCTCCCATCCACTTCAGAGGAACAATTCACTCTCCCTCTTTTCCTTCCTGTGAATAATAAGGTTCCTCTTGATAGGAAATGGATCCTAAATAAATAAATAAGCACATCTGGTATTTATTTACCCCAGTCCTTATAAATGTTATGCTAATTGCAGTTCTGCTACTAAGGCTCTGGAAAACATGGTTGGGTTTATATTATTTTACTGGAATCCACAGATAGAAATGCTTTCTTTGCCAGGGTTTCTCCCCTCTGTGTAGTGTATGAAGTTAGTAACCTGATTATCAATATAGCTGACCGGTTTCTACTATTATGCTCAATTAGTAGCAATTTATCATCACAGAAATTTCAATATATCATCTTTTCTGACATCTCTTTCTAGCTTCATTCTCGCTATTTTCAGTCCCCTCATCTTTCCCATCCTCCTCTTCCTACTCTGCAGGTGACTTGACCAGCCCCTTCCTCCACAAACAAAATATATCTGAAAACTTCCCTCAAACTACAGTCAAGGGACTGTTCATGTTGATAAAACTACAAAATTTCATTTTGAAAATGTACCTTGAGGTAGATGCATGCTTAAAAATCTAGAAAGTCTTCAAATAATTTCATTCTTCTTCCTGACTTTGAAAAAAGCCCACAAGACTCATGCACAGGTATTGCTGCTTCCTAGAAAGTTGCAGAAATCAACTTCGCATCTGGTATCAAAACAACCTGGTCTTTTCCACAGCTAAAATTGGTCTCTTGTGAAGCTTTAATCCTATTTATGCAAAGCTATAGCCTTAACTGAATATGCAGCAGATTTCTGACAATTACTCCTCTTCCCCACATGGACTGCCCCAGACAGATGTTGAACCTAAAACTTGGACCACCAATACATGGAGCCCAGGAGAAATCTCTCCAGCTGTCAGCAGTAACAAACTCTTATCCTGTGCACTGAGAAGTTTTGATATGAGTGAGACAGAGCTTTCCAACTTTTTACATGAGAAAATGCATGTCCTATGCAAGCCTGAAGTTTTAATCTGGTTTTCTAACTCAGCAAGATGTACACAACCAGGCTTTGTGTGCACTTCTACACATTCCTTAATCAGTTGTGGATTCATGCCAAACTTTCAGAGAAGCATGCAAATTTGCTGACAGTTAAGTGACAGAACAGGTACGAGGAGCTCTGAAAGACTCTGAATGCTTCAGTCAACTTCTCTTAAAAGAAAAATAAATAAAAGAGCAACTGCAGCACATTACTGGGCACAAGAAAGAGAGAAAGCACTCATCAGTGTTTTAACTGGGGAAGGGTTTGACTCTGGCACGCATAAACCTCTGGGAAAGCAGCTCTCATCTGTTCTGGCATTTCTGAACCAAGACAAACACCGCATGGAATGGTCACAACTTCAGTGCACTTCACTGAGCTCATCCTGCTGGCTCTGATGGGATTGCAGGAGTGTAGAAGGAGCAGAATCCATCCACATATCCCAGCTGGGGGCTCTGCACCTCCTGCCCTTGCCTGTGGAATGCTCATCACAGCGGGGATCACACAGCCAGCGGGATACCCGGACTGAAGGGCTCTCACTGGGCAGGTGCCCCAGAGTCCCACTGCTCCACAGTGTGGAGGGGTCATCACCTGGAGGTCTTTGGCTGAGGCCAGGCTGGTGGCCATCATCTCCACAACCACTAAATGAGCATTTGACATCCCATACCACTCTTGGAACTCATAAAACCACTACCAAAAGTAGGTAAATGTTGTTCTGCACACTTTTGTTTCTTTCAGTGAAGCTTATTTCTGCCAGGTATCAAACATTTCATTTCTTTACCCATTTATTCTTTTTCTTCAAAAACTTTTGCAACTTTTGTAGAAGTTTCATACCGGTCTGGTGGCTACAGCCTGGAAGAGACCAGCAAAGGCCACAGGTACTTACACTGACTACTGAACCACTGCACAATCTCAGATTACTCCAATTTCAGGTGCTTTCCATCAGAAATAATTAGGATATTGATAGCTCCTCACTGCTGAAAAGCACTAGGAGATTTCAAGTAAAAATTGAAATGGGATCCAACTGTGCCATTAGTGACTGCATGGACTTGGGTACAATAAATGAATTTCTTTGAAATACTATCTCTGGTTTTCCATTGCAAAATCACAGACTCTTATCCTATGGATTAAAGTACAAAAGTTCTGTAAACACTGTTTATCGTCTGAAAAAAGTATCCCAAAGCTAATTTAACAGCAAGAACTAAATAGGAAGTGTCTGGCACCTCTACCAGAAATGATGGTTGTAGATTTAATTTGCCATGCACCTTGATCAGCACTAGGATCCAACAGTCACGAATCACTGCTGACCCATGAACTCAAGCATTTCCTTGCAACCCACTGTTGCTTCAGGAACTATCATTATTACAGTGTATGGGGACAAGCACGTTCAGAGAGAAGAGAAAACAGGAAAATAAACAAAGAACTTATTCAAGCAATGACCTGCCAGTTCAAGAACTAGATTATGCTCAAATGCACACACGATACAAACGATAATGAGCAGTAACAAGGGAGGCAGACAACCCATCTAGTGAGTCACCAGTTCAGTTCTCTAAATGCTCCTGATGCTCAGAGGAAAGACATTTAAAAAACTCAAATGCAAGTCTGTTCTCGTTGAGTGGCTGTTCCTTGGCAAAGAGGGAATGACAGGAGCTGTACCAATGACACCACAGGAAACACTCCTTGACCCTTTCCAGCTTATGGAGATAAACAGCAAACTTTCTAATCCTGTCAAATTAACTTTAAATAAGAAACACTGCCATCAAAGTTACCATCTAAATTGCCTGATTGCACAGTCAGAAATTCTTATTGAAAACATCTTTATGTATAGATTCATGAAGGCTATGAAAATTTTTGCTTGAATAAGGAGAGTAGGATTGAACTCAGCATCTCTGAACTATTTCATGGTAATAAAACTCTCCATTCAGAGGAGCTCAGAGAAAGCACTAAAATCTACATACATTTCATGAAATAACTTCTCAGATTTGGTTCCATTAACTTCACTCAAATGCCTACTCAGCAGCCCTAAGTTCAGTCTTACCAAACTGAACAAAATAAAACCATGGCAACAATTTCTGGTGGACTCAGCATATCTATATAATGGTATTATGCCCAGCAACTATTGACACAAGCGTGTAGTGAACTGGACCAGCACCTGTTCAACCTCTGGTTAATGTTTTTGCCCAGTAAAGGATTTATGGCAGCTTTAAGTGGGTCTCTACGTGAACACACAGTGAGCTACGTAGGTGATATATGTAATTACAGATGGTTTTGCAACACCAGTTGCAGACCATGCTAAAGACAGTGGAAAGAGAGCTCAGGTAAATACAAACCCTGTGGCTTAAAAATTCTGTTAAAACAGCCAAACTTGAGTCCTTTCCTCACAGCACATTTCCCTTCATAAGGAGGTCACCCCTATTTTATTCTGGCCCTTTCAGTACAGCTTGGCTGTAAATAACAGCTGAAAAGATATGTGGTCATGAAAGCAGGAAAAGGTGGAAACAAAGCAACAGAAAAGGATAACATGAAAGAGGAGCTTTCCTCACAGCACTGCAGGAACACTGCTCTACTCTGCTGAAGGATTGAACTCCACAGCTCCTGCATGATTTTAAGAAGGTTTAAAAAGCTGATTATAGAATCATCAGAATTAAAAAAAAAAAAAAAAAAAAAAACCAACAAAACAAACAAAAAAACCCACCTCCATTTGCTTGTCTTTTAATCAAAACATGTAATCAGAAGGCCTAAGTGATGATTACCTCCTGCTTCCAGCCTGACTGGAGCTGCCTGTTCATGGTTTCACTCTTTCCAGTGCCAGGGCAGGTGTCCCTTCCCCACGCAGGAAGCTCACACACCACGGTCACCTCCCGGTCACCCGATGTGACTCCAGAGGAGAGGACAGCACTCGGCCACGGCTCGGGCACTCCGTGGGAGTGCAGGAAACACGGGACCCATAGCAGGAGAGCCACTTTTTAGTGATGGCACCTTTATTAGCACAAACGCACTCACAACTGTTAATGCAATATTAATTATCGGGACCAGGAGATACCCAGCAAAAGTCTAAAAATTGCCTTTGCTGGAACACAATTCATTTAGATGATTTATGGAGTTCTTTATTGTTAGCGTCACAAGAGCTCTTTCAAAACAAGAGAAATCATTAAATCCCATAAAACACGGGCTATCGCCGCCGTTAGCTGGTAATTGATATCCTTGCTCGTGCCATTTATATCCCTAAATGGGGCCGATAAAACAAAAATTAGTAAAGCGTGCTGACGGAGAGCAGCCTGCAGCATCCCGGAGGGAAGCAGGGGATCCGTGCCTCCTTCCCAGCAGGAATTTCTCCCCGCTCGCATTCCACGACCCCGGGGAGCCCCGATGCGGCCAGAAATCAGGCTCAGCCCCGGGGAACTGCTGGTGAGGGGGAGGGAGCAGGGAAGGGAGTTCTTCTGCTTTTAGAGGGAGAACCTGATTATTATATACCACCTCCCCCCCGCCCGGGCTTCCCCTCAGGGAATTGTAACTACTTCTCTCTCCTTTTTAAAGGCAAATCTTAAAAAAAAAAGCTTTTGTGTTGCAATTTTCTATGGCTTTGGTGGGTTTTTTTCAAGAATCCTGCTGGGTAGAGAAAGTGCAAGGTAAGAAATAATTTTAAACAGAGGATTGGTGGTTTTAAGCAGTTACCGAATAACAGCCAAAGCATGTGCACAGTCAAGAAACTCCCAAATCCTGAGCAGCCAGGGAGAAGGAATGTATGTTTTAGTGATGGAAATCACGCAGACGTATTAGAAATGACTCGGAAGGACGGGAGAACAGCACCGAAAATGCAAATAAATCAGCTCAGATTCTACAGAAGAGAAAAAAAAGAAAAGCTGCTGATAACCCTGAGCAAATGCTGCTGCCTCAAAGACAGAAATAGCTCCCTTACCTTATTCCTAATCCTTGTTTGCACCTGCTCTGCAATCATAAATACTTCGAGGTGCTTAACATGGAGCTAAATTGATGGCTGAATTTAAGAATTTCTTCGTACACCTCATTTACAGATTAAAAGGAGATTTTTTAGGATCGTCCTCCTCAGCATCCATTAGCTTCCCAAAGAATTCCCATTTCCTTGTGAAAATTAAAAAGAAAAAAAAAAAAAAAAAAAAAAAAAAAAAAAAAAAAAAAAAAAAAAAGGCAAAAAAAATACAGTACGTCTATATACAACCGGGTACTGTAACAGATCCAAAAAGCCGGGAGCGGGGGAATCTGAGAGGTGTCACTACAAACTTGGCAAGCAAAACGTATCCTCAGCAGGAAGGAGAGAGAGAGAAGAGAAAAAAATNCCCCGCCGGGGGGGAACGCGCGAAGTTTGCCCCGCTCTGCCCGCGTTAAGGTGCGGGGTTCGCGCTCCCCCGGCCGCAGCTGGATGCGGTCAGCGCCCCGCGCTCCGCTTCGGCTCCCGCCTCTCTTCCCTCCCCATCTCCCTCCCCGCCAAGGCAGCCCAGGCGCGGGCTGCCTTAGNGCAGGGAGGAGAGACGTGTGAGGAGAACACAAATGGGATGGCGGGATGTCTCCCAGCCAGCCGTCCATCTATCCATCCATCCGCCAGCCGAGCCAGCAGCCGCCCGGCGCGCCGCCGCTGCGGTGCCGCCGCGCTCCGCTCCCGCGGCACCTGCGCGCTCACACCGCGCCCGTGCGCGCCCCCGCGGGGCCCGGGGGATGCTCGGCCCCGCCGGGGGGGAACGCGCGAAGTTTGCCCCGCTCTGCCCGCGTTAAGGTGCGGGGTTCGCGCTCCCCCGGCCGCAGCTGGATGCGGTCAGCGCCCCGCGCTCCGCTTCGGCTCCCTCCCCATCTCCCTCCCTGCCAAGGCAGCCCAGGCGCGGGCTGCCTTAGGAAAGGTCAGGCCGGCGCTGCTGCCTCCGGGGCAAACACCGCCCAGGAGCCTGTTCCCAGCAGGGCTGCCGGCCCTGGCTCTCTGGTGCATTTCCCACGCCCTCACCCCTCACCCCAAGCTGGCAGGGCACCCAACAGGCCATAGGTGCAGGAACATCACCTCCCATCTCTGACTTCCTCCTCTCTCCTTTTTCCCTCCTGACCCGGTACAGATTTCATCTGAGACTTTCCAAGACCTTTAATTATTCTATTAATGCACACCCATAAATCTTCCAGAGCAGCATTTCATTAGGCAAACAGCAATACACAGTCCATGGATGTAAACACAGGCACCAGGGGCTAGAGAGGGAGCAAATTGCTCACTGAAGACATAGGAAAATCTAAATCAGAATTGGTCAGTCTTGTTTTCCAAGTCTTTTCTAGAGAAGTTATTCTATGATTTTTTATATATTTTTTTTTTAATTTAAAAACAACTTCCCTGGGATCAACTTGTGCCAGTAGATCACGAGGTTACTAGAGCAAGCCCCAGTTTACAGCACTGTAACAAGTCTCTCCTGTGAGCCCTTTACAAGCTTGCACTCAGAATAGAGAGGAAAAACAAAATAAAAAGTTCACAAGCATCTTAACTTCTAGTGGTTTATAACCATATCATTTGCATATTTCAGCAAATGAAAAGCAGGTGTTTGGGGTTTTTTTTCTCCTTGGCAAATTGGGAATCACAAAATGGCACCCTGAGTGATGGAGACAAAATATGGGTCCATCAAATTAGGGCAGGAAACAGATCTCCTGGCTCACCAGGGTGACCACACATGTACTGTGCAGGCAGTGGGATTTATAACTTGTTTTATCCCTCCCAAGGTGAATGGAAGAGGTTATCAGGGATGTGCAAGCAGATGGGTGTGGAAAAACTTCAAGGGGAAGTATGAGATTCAAAACAGGTCTTAAGTATGTGTGCAGAGGAGGCAGAAACAAGGAGGGGGAAGGCAAGAGATGCAGTGAGGTCTTTCTAGGCAAAGTGGAAGGGTGGGAGGAAACAGGCAAAGGGTAAACTCTTTAGGGCTTCCTCAATTGGGAAATATGTCCTCGTGAAGGACTATTTCACACACTCTTTTCCAGCGAGGAAATCAAAATCACTTCCCAGCAATTGTGTATGGTTGAATTCTGCGGGCTGAAGGTGAAGGGCATTAAACTCTCTTAAACCCATTTCCTCCAACAAAAGAAGGAAAAAATCCTCTAAAAACTGAGGATTAATTTAAGGCTGAGTCCAGGAAAGATTCTTCCCAATTCTTGTATGAGACACGCATGTTTACAGTAAAAGCCAAATACCACACCTGAGAAATCAGACCAAGTGGAAGAAGAGTTTTATTCCTTAATGGCCATGTTGGATGCAGAACCATCTGGAAATCCTGTAGAGACTCCAAAGACAGCACCTGTTTGTCAAATGTGATGCAGTTTTGAAGTCCTCAGGTAGTGTGAGTAATAGGGTTCCAACCCAGAATTCTTTTCCCAAAGTCCAATGCATGAAAATATTTGGTTTGTTTCTGTTTTCAAATTAAACAAGACCTTGATTTATCCTCTGGAGCAATGTTTGTGACTTTGGAAAATGCAATCTCATCTTTAGCTGCTGCTGAATGGCTACGACAGCAAGGGCAGATGCTCCCATCTGCCGAGTGGCACCGGGTGGAGCAGAACAAGCCCCAAAAATGGGTTGGCAGATGCAGCACCTCTGCTACACCTCTGAGGGTCTCTGGGAAAGGCAGCCCCCTCCCCACATGTGCACCACAAACATAGGTGGGCACATTTTTCCACACACTCAGGTGGAGCTATGGATGCTGTGAGGAGAGAGGACCCCCAGAGAGAAAGGACAGAGCTGGGAGCAGCTGTCCCATAGAGCACAGTACCCTCTGCAGCATGGGATCTTCAGCTGGGAGTCTGTACAGTTGTTTTAGCTTGGGAAAATCAGCCATCAGCCCTTCACCTCCAGTGCCAGCACTGGCAGCAGGGGAGGCCCTGCACTGGGGCAGACACAAAGGGGCCAGGAAGGCAGGTGTAGGGAGGGGAGAGCTCTGTGTGTTGGGAAGGTAAGTGGGAAGGTGAGTCAGACACATTTCTGAAGTGATCGTTAATTCGGCATTCCCATCTTGAGAAGCAGATTTAACCTTCTGGCCAATAAATTATCCACATAATCCCCACCACTGCAGTGCCTGAATTCCTTAAGAGCTTTAAACTGGGCATCTGGATGATCAAGTTCACCAAGTCCCTGTGTAAGGCTGGTGGCTTCAGGCTCACTCAGGTTCTGCAAGGCGTGGAAACGTGAATGTAACACGGCCTCACATACCAGTTCCGCCTTTCAGAATGAGGGTGATTTGTCAGGATTAGCCTCAGGGGTATTTCTAATACCTCCCCTTTACTTGCAGTGATTAAACAGGATTGAAAACTTATTGCAGTCTCTTCTAACTCCTACATCTTTTGCTGGGGATTTAGATGGAAGGGAAGATGCTGTAAGGCAGCAAATACCTAATACATCTTCCAAGGACAACATAAAGTCACTTTATTAATACAAGTTTACCCTTCCCCAGCTTGTAATAGTAGTTCTTTGTTACCACGTGGGTCTTGCCACATTAACACTCAACCAGAACCACCCCACCAAAATTTATGAGAAATAATGGAAAATAATTCTATGATTTACTGACCAAAAGTAAAAAGAGAAGACTTCCACACTTAATGTAATCATCTCTGCTTCTCTGAGACAGAGTAAATGAAGGTGCCCTAAACATGACAAACAGAAAATGATATGTACAAAAATAGGGGAAGAGAACTGCATAATAAAGCTGTCTTTTGTGACTGTCCAAGGGAGACTGAAAAGGCTGAAAATGAATTGCAGAAAGGATGACTTTGAAAAGAAATTGTCAGCTTGCTTAGCTCCAAAATTCACATCCTCATCCAGAACCTTTAGACAGAAAGCAAAGTGCAGATGCCCAGGAGTTTTGAGAGAGAGGATAAGATCTTTATGCTTTCTTTTTGGATTAATTACTTATTCACCACATGATTGTAGCTTGAAGTTTCATAACAGCAGGAGTTACATTAATAAGAGGTATATAAGTATGCATATTAAGTATCAATAAGTTATTGGCAAATATAGTAAAAGGAGTGCAACTTCATACTTTGGACTCTGTGAAAATGGTTTGATTTTCAAGAGTTCTGGGCAGCTGAAGGCCTCCTGACAGTAAATTCTGGAAAAGTGAGGGACAACTTAGCTCAGAAACAATCTCCAACAGTTTGTTGAAGGGCTTAAACTTCAGTTTTCACTTTCCCTTTTTTTCTTTTGACTAAAAACATTTATTTCACCTTCTTTGAATAATCCATACTAATCTCTAAAACAAATCTTATAATGATTCTGGTAGAAGCAGGTGTGATTCCGAAGATATTCCATGGTTTTTTTTCCCTTGAATGGAATCAAAGATGCATCTAGAGTAATAGAATGGATGAAATACTGAGGTGTTAAAATTTCAAGAAATTCATATAATACTAGAGCAAAAAATAAAAAATCTTATTTGAATTATTTTAAACCATTCTGAGATTATTTTTAATATCAAAGCAGATATTGTCAAGAGTTAAATTAACCTCTTGAGCAACCTTACAGGGAACTTCAAATAGCCATTGAAATATTGTTCTACCAATATAATGGAATACATTGGACATACTATAAAAAAGATATTTCTGTATTTAGTGGCCACTGCTTTAACTGTGTGAGAGCATTTTCTTCCTTCTGTAGGTGTGAAGGGGCCTTTACTGAATATTAGGAAAATAATAAATGGAAGCATTAAAATAAAGAAATTGCAAATATTCTAGTGCTGAGATCCCAGAGCTTCCTGAGTTGATTTGTCTTTTTTTACCTTAATTCACTGATCTAGCAATTGGTCTTATTTCCCATGTAAGTATTAGGGTTCAAAGTGGACACATTCATATATAATTCTTTAGACTCGCACAATCCATAATAATATTAAACAATACTATTGTCTTTAGGTCAATTGTGTCACAAAGTTAAATTTCTATTTGAAATTTTAGGTACAGTAAGGGGACAAAAAGGAAAAGGCTTCTTGTGGGCCTGATTTGCCTCCTGTGTAATCAGGAGTCTGCAGTCTCCCACTGCAGGTTCCAGGTATTGAATCCAGATATCCAGAAACAAGCCTCACAGATTAATATTTTGCCAGCAAGGCAAATAGACATTTCAGGGGATTTTTAAAAGCTGTTAATTTTGACCCAGTTTCCATCACGATTGCAGGCACCTCTGTACCCAGACACAGCTTCCTGAGTAGTCCCAGTCAGCACTAATCATTAACAATCAAAACATCAAAATAAGACCCTTGGTTTTTACTGTTGTATTTTAATACATTTAGATTTAGTGAAACAGTTAAATATGTTCTCATCTGACAAATCTCTACGAGCACAGCTTGATACCATGAGTGTTCAAGCAGGGGGCGTGAGCCTGTGAGGTATTGGTGATTTCCCCATCTGGTTCCCACAAAGGACTCAAGTTTGTCAATAAACAAACTTAAATCAAAGCCAAATTTGATCTCACTCAAAATAAAACTTCTTTGGCATCGTGATTTTTAAGTCACATATCTTAAAACTCAAGCTGGCCAGTAGCTAAGCTTTGTCCCCTTCTTCATTAATGATGAAAGAATTCAGCTGCCCATCAGTGACAATAACATGGAATAAAGGTATTCCAAAACCATACAAGAACTCATGGATAGGAAACTTTGATTTTCTACATCTGCATGTCTTGTCACACATCCAAACTCTATCTAGAATTAAGCACATGATTTACTTAAAGCATGCAGATGTAAGTAAATCTCAATCAATGTTATTACCCCAAACACAAACTTAATGTAACTTCTAGGGAGGTAGTTTTTGAGGACTCTAAGTTACATCTGATTGTGATTATTGAAATATCCTAATACTCTAGCGCAATAAAGCAGTGCCATTACTTAAAAAAAAAAAAAAGCATAAAGGTGACCCTAAAAATTCAGTCACCATGATAGGAAAGGGATGAAGCCACAGTAATTATGCAATCAGTTTTAAAGATCACCAGTAGGGCTTGTGTGTAGCACAGAGCAGAGCACTCAAAACCAAAGCATGAAATAGCTACCAGAGTTGAAAATATTATACAACATTCTTTGGTCTTTTCCCAGTTTCTCAAATATTTTTGGTTGTCAAAAGTCTGATTTCCATATCTGAGACTACGAGGTCTACTGGATGCAAAGGAGTCGTGATTATCCTTAAAGTGCACCTGACATCACTGTTAATGCTTTAAACTTGCTACCAGTGCATTTTTGCAGTTTCATCCTTTTAGCAGAACTGACACATATAAGAGCTTTGAAAACTCCCAAGTATTAATCTCCAAAAGCATATGTGTAGTGATTACTTAACCAATGGGATGTTTTTTCCAGTTCCTCTACAAGTTGGCTCAGCAACAGTACAATATTAATAATGCTTGAGCTTATACTTTTACAACCTGTTCTCCATTTCTCCCATCTGTCGATAGACTAAAATTATATTTACAGAATCACTCACTTTCTAACCTTTTTTTAATTCATCCAAGAAAACTCACAGCCATTTTTTTCCCTACAGTGACTAAAAAACCCCAAAGCTTGAAGCTGAGCTCAGTTTTCAGAGCTGTTGATTTGATTGTGAAGTAGCTCCATCGATTTGAAAAGTGTTATTTGGGTTTCATCCTGTAACAAATGACTAAAGTATTTTCCTCTCATTACTATTCCAATTAAATAGATACCTTTCATTTAGTTCCTTATCTTTCTCACCAAACTACAGCTTGAGGCAACCCTAGGGGCTATCAGAACATTATTAGGTATATGTACATAAAAACTTGCAGTATTTGATGGGGGAAAACACAGCCAGTGGTGACCTCCTTTGCCAGCCTGAATCCTCTGGGTTTCTCAAGTGGGAGAACAAGGAATAATTACAGTGCTGGGTGCTACCCACTAATCTTGCACAATCAGCCAGTTCCAGTGCCATATCACCCTCCAAACACTGAGTCTCCAAGGTCCCAGACAGGAAGACTTGCACAGAAATCACTCTAATGTTGCTATTTTTCACATTGATATTTTTTGGGTAGTCAGAATCAGGGAAATGGAGAAGTCCATTCTCCTCAAGACCCTGCACCCTGCAGGCAGCAGGGGGATGTTTTCATATAAAAATTAAATCATCACCAACAGCTCTTGGAGCTGCAACTTGGGCCACTGTTTTCCCTCTCATTCAATAGACTTCCCAGAGTAAACAGTGGTTTAAAATTGGTTCAAAGACCTCAAGGTTTGGCCCCAAATCAATGTGTACACAGATGACTTCATTTACAACTATGTTTTTATGCCAGATTTAATGTCAACAGCCTAACGGTGCGTTGGATTTCGTTTATAAGATTTATTAATTTTTATCTAATGAACAATTTCACAAGGCAATTTAGATGATTACAAGTGTGAAATGTTTGCAATGAGGACCAGATCTTGCCAGCCTTGCTTGCCTGTAGTGCCACTTACATCAGAAGTAATTGAAAACAATTGTACATTAGAAACACCAAAACAAACAAGTGAAAAACAGTCTCCATGAGCAAAGGAAGCAGAGTGGGTATTTCAGTCAATCCTGAGCCACGTGTTGCCTCCATACAGGCAAGTAGAGCTGAACTGACTGGATAGATGGATTTACAGGAGCAAGAATGGCACGTTGATGCGAGGATCACACCTTTGGGTAAGAGCTGCCAATGTGTTGATTTGGCCTCAACAGATTGTCCCTGTGACAAACTCCCCACTGATCACAGCAGGAACAGAATGAGGTCAAAGCTAGACATCCTAAAATCTCACCTTCAAAAAATTTGAAAATTAAAGCAAGGGAGTATCTCTTTACTTACATGCCATAATGAACCAAACAGCAGATTATTTACCTCAATGATCATCTGCTGAATAATGTTTGTTGGGGTTTTTTATTATTATTTTTGATAGTAGGATGTTGCTTTCTCCTTCTGATCTTGGAATTATACTACAAAGCTGCCCATTTATAATTAATTACATTTTTGAGATATTTTTTGCTTAGGTGGCTGGAATCTTCCCAGCACCGGTGCCCAAAAAATAATTACCAGCATCCTGTTCAGTTTGCTTCCAACTCTCCTTCACCCAGCAATAATTATATTTCTTCTCTGTGTTTCAGAAAACAGAGATTGTTTGCCATAAAATTAACTTGACGTGATTCAAAAGGAAATGCAAAGCATTTTATAAGGAGTCAGAGAGAGTGAGCTGCAATTGTGAGTAGAGGATGGGGAAGACTTTTGCTTTCAGCCAGGGGAAGCTTCATCACAAATTAAGTTTTGTTTTCTTTACTTGCTGCAGCACAATGACAGCTTTGACAGACATATGGGTTGTTTAGAATCATAAAGGCTTTTTAATTTAAAGTGCTTCAGGAATATATCTAGCTGCAGTATATGACGTAGGCAATTTTTATTTAGCTGTATTCTGCTAAATGTAGTTTGTAATTGGAACACCTTTCAACCCAGGCATAGGAAAATGTTTCACTCTCCTGCATTGCTGAACTGCTCTTGCAGCAGGGTCATGCATTCAAACAGCACACGTATTATTCTCATTTATTTTTATGGGAACTGGAAGATACCTGAAGCTGTCACATCCCTGAGCAGACAACCAAAACCACAAGGTCTTTATGTCACTTGAGCCTTCTTTCAAAAAGAAAGAATGGATAACACCACTCTGAGCTGTTGATTTTCAGGTTTTGTCTTGTTGCAAGGGTGTGGTTTGAGGTCAGTTGTGATGCTGTAAGGTTCTTCTTTAAAATGTCATGTTTTGTCATCAAGGAGCTGGTGATTGTACTTGTCACCCACGTTACATATTTTGCTTAATTTAAAAAGGTATGGGTTTGGTTCTTTGCTTTTTTTAATGTCAGATCTGTATGCTTTGAGACAGAACCTGATTTCAATTGCATTGTGTAAGAGCCAGAATAAAGCCATTTGCTTGAATTCTTCTACGTGACACAAACACGGCTGAAATGAGGTTGTGCCTGATTGTGGGACCTTCAAACCAAACGGTGCTTCCTGGCTCCTGCATTAGTCACTGCCAGAAAGATGTTGGAGCTCCAAACTCTATTAGTTCAGGATGCAGAAACCACCTCATGCTGCAAATAAGGGAAAACACAAGGCTTGTAAAGAGCTAAGAACTGATAACAAAACCAGAACAGAGCTTGGGTTTCCTTTGCCCAAGCCTTATGGGTTCTACCAGTAGGATATAACACACACAAATGAAGCACTTCCCAAAGACAACCAAATGTCCCTGAAAAATGTCAGGGTAGAAACGAGGCTGTGCTTTCCACAGACTTGGCCACTGGTTTCCCCTGCACAATCTTACAGACTAAGCACTGGCCCACCTTCTATCAGTCCTTCATATCCACCTCTCATCATCAACCCTGTGATGCACCCTTGCAGCCACAGTTTAATTACAGCTGTAGTAAATAATGACCCCAACCATCCTAACTAACAATCCCTTATTGCTGTGTTGAGTGGCAGGCCTTGTAAGATATCCTGGAACTGTCAGTGCCCCAAGAGATTTTACATCCTCACCACTAGCAGCTTTGATTTAAGAGCTCACACAGTACATCCTCTAAAGGGGAACCAGAAGTTTCTTTTTGAGCTATTGTGTCCTCTGGAAAAATCCCTTTGAGAGCTGGTGCTACCTGGTATTGGGTGAAGGAACCCCTGCCTTCTACAGACCTCAGCATCAAAGACTTTATTGTCAGTGAATTAACACTACATTAGGAAGGAAGGACAAAAAAGACAGAAAAGGCTCATCTATAAGAACATTGGCCCCAGCAGAGTCAGGACAGATTAAAAAGGAACTCTGAGAATGAAACAAAAGTTACACTCTGACTTTTCTTTGAAAATTTAAAAATATCTTCTGCATGAACAATTCTCCTGGGTATCAGCTTCAGACACAACTTAAAGAAAATTCTCATGTCATTTGTGGTTGCTGTAATGTAAGAATCCTTTCTTACAGTCTTTCAGGGAGATACAGGGGAAAAAACTGGACTCCCACTCACAGACAGATTTTTTTTTCCTCTTTGCACACTTGTCAAAGAATATGTCTTTTCCTCTTCAAATAGCGAGAGCCTATTCACAGAAATTCTGTGAACAGAGCCTCCATTTCTCCTTCAGTAGAACATGGGCAATGTCAGGAGTGCTTCAAAAGACTCACTAATCAGTAGTTATAAACAGTAAGTTTGGATAAACACAGTAAAATCACAAATATTCATTCTGTAAGAATTGTGGGGGGTCACACATCACTACGGATTTTCCCAGCACTTGATTATTTTCCTTTCTCCCCCGTTAACAAAACTGCATAGATTGGCCTTGTAATTCTGGGTTTTAATTGAGCTTGCATTCAAAGGCAAAAGACCAGATGATCCTGGCAAGCTTCTGCAGCACCTCTGAGCTCATTTGTTCCCAGGATTGCGCTGCAGATTATTTTATTTTTAAAAAATTTATTATAAAATACCCAACAAGTACTTCTGCCAGGGCATGGTTCACATTTTTCTCCTTAAGGAACCTTTATATACATCTGAGCTCTGCTAACTCAGAAAGATAGCCTGCTGTTTTCACTCAGCCAAAAATTGCTGAACGTCAGAGATACAGCAGGAAGAACATTTTGCTGCTTCTGTCACTCCCAACAAAATCTCTAACATTTTGTTTTATTTAATGGCTTCACTTTTCATAAGATGATTCAAACCCCTATAGGGGACCTACATTAGTCTGCTGACATTTTTCTGCTGGTATAATTATTATGTCCTTCTGCAGTCTGCTTTTCATCTGTGCAGAATTTCTCCCTGGCACAGAAGAGTTTAGTTAAAGACCTCAAAGTAGAGAACTAGAGAAGCCAGAATAGCTCTTCAGCATAAGGTAAGGTGAAGGGCAACTTATTTGGTGTAACTGTGCATGTGCTGGGATGCCTGGCAGCAAATAGCAGATGGACACAATGCAACTGAGAAGAAAGAATATTCCCACACTAAGAAACATAATATTGGGGGTGATGGGAAAGGCATGTTTACCTCTCCTTTACACTCCACCAGGCAAAACATGTTGCATGTTTCAGGCACTTAGACTATAGCAGGAATGCAGGTTTCTGACACAGTACATACTGTAGCAAATATAAAAATAAATATATATCTAGATCACTCCATTAATCATAAATCATAACAATTTGGTTACTCCATGCAAAGGCCAACACTTACAGTTCTGTATACAAAACAAATAAGTTTTTTAAAGAAAGAAATAGACCCCACTGGGGTGTAAGGGTCTAATATAATTCTAATATATGGATGTACTGCTAAATACTTAGAGTCTGAGCTTTGGTGTTTTTAAGGACAATCACATCTCAACTCAGCTGTACTTTTAAGCCAAAGTTACAGCTGGCCCCTCAAACACATCTTGTTGCTAAGCAGGTGCAGATCTGAAATCAGAATAGAGCACTTGGGATATAAAGAAAGCAAATCCTCCTCCTCAGATTTAAAGACAATATTGCCTTGGTAACAGGTAACACATGTGAAGTACGTGGTTAATTACGGCTTCCAGTTATAACAGCGACAAAACAGAAATGAAAATGAGAAGCACTGTAGCAAAATATAGACAGCCCTTAATAGTCAGGTAGCTTAAAACACTCTCGTATACACCGTGAAGCAATTGGAGAGACAACTGTGCAGGTCAGATGGAAACAATGAACAGAAGTCTGGAAAACTTAGTTAACCAGAGTGCTCTCAACAGGACAAGAAAGGACTCAGGAGAGCTCATGCCCTGCTCACTGGTGAGTGAGGAGTAAGGGGATGAGAAGATGAAGTCTCCTGAAGCTGTTTTAAAGGAAGAGTGCAACTGCATCCGCAGTTTTGAAATTGTCCACTGCCATCATGTACAAAGCTTACACACAGCTGAAATGGACACAGATGCTGTCACCAAACACCTTTAGTCCTTCCTTCCCCACCAAGTGACTCTGACCTCACCTGCCCCTTTCAGAAAAAGCAGAGATGTGAGCACATTATGGAGCTGGGAGAACTGAAACAGAGTCCTTTTAGCACAATAAGCAACCACTTTGAAAGCAAGAAATGGAATATGAAAACAATCACATAAATAGCAGTAGATGAAACAGACCCAGTTTACACAGTGCAACACACAGCTCACTAAAACTAAAGGTTGAAGAAGAGGCCAATGAGAAATACCTAAGTGTTAAAATCTGAATAATATGCAATAAAAGCATTTGAAAATCTAAAAGCATGTATAACCTAAAGAAAGGAGGAATATCTGTCTCTGCTGGTCACATTGATGGATATTAGGTTCCCATTAGATTCATAGCAGACAGATTCTGACTCTCAATTAATTAACAAATAAGTAACTTTTTAAAGCTTCCTCTGATTGAAGAGGAAGCTTTGAAATAGAAAATATTTCCATTTATGATACACAATGTCTACCCCAAACCAGACGAGGCAGATTAATCTTTTTAAGAAGTTTTCATTACAGAAAATTATGTACTTCCCTGTTTAGGGATGTTTGTGTTTGGATATTGAGTGGACACTTGGGACCAGTGGCACACAGCTATGGACTGAAGGGATTTTCTTGTATGTAAAGGACATACAGCACCAGGAACAGGACATGCACTTAACACATGTCCACAACTAAGTGTTCTAACCCAGCTTGGGGGAAGACCACTGAAGTCAAAGCAAAGCAGGCTCACTATCTAAAGTCAAGCTGCTTTTTGTTCTGATATATTCAATTACGTGCCTTAATTCTTGCAGATTTTGACTCGGTGCTTTTGTTACTCTCCAAAAGGGATGATGAATACTTGCCAGAGCCTCAGGAATCTGCCCAGAATCCTTCAGTTTTTTCCAGAGATCTCTGGTAGCCTGTGATAGAAGGCATGACCCATAATTCTGGGGTTAAGCTAGAGCTGACCCAGTAGCCTACAGATGAAAGAGGATCAATCTACCCAGTCACACATCTTTTAAGACAGCCAGCAGGTTTTGGATGTTTCCAGAGCCACAGTGATAAAATATCAGCCATATTCTCTTACTCTGAACTATTTATATAACTCTACAGCAGAGCTTTTCAGTAGATACAGAAATCTAGTTATTGATCACTTGTAATGCTTAATTCAATTCTGAGAGGAAATGGCCTACATTTCATGGATACATTTCATTAAAAGACTATTTACTCATTTTGCATTTTGTAAATGCTTTAGCAGAGAGATATCACTGCCAGCTCACAGGATAGTATGATGAATTGGAAGATTTGTTACCAGTCTCCAAAAAATGTGAGGAAAATTATGTTAGTACACTATGATCTCCTAAAGTAATTAATAGAATCACAGAAAAATGGGGAAAGAATGGACCCAGAAAGGCCATCAAGTGTACCTCCTTGCCTTAAGGACGGCTCAAATAAACTTACATTGCATCAGATGAATATTTGCCTAATTAAAGATCTCTAATGACACTTTACAGACCACCTCAGAAAAATCTGCATCATTACACAGTTTGCAGATAATTTTTATTATCTAGTCCAAATCTTTTTTGCTGTAGTTGATGCTCCTTGCAATCTGCCCTATCACCTGGAATACAGGAAACAGCTTAGACCCTTCTATCCTACAAGATCCCTAAAGTTTTCAGAAACTGTGTATTCCTCCATCAATCTTCCCTTCCTCCATCCTCTAAGCTGTAGTTTGTGTCAATCAGTCAATCATTATACATCTTGTTCTTGAAGCTCTGATCACTCCTGCTACTGGTCTGTATCCTGCTCCAAGTGCAGTACCCAAAATTAACCAGAGATATCGAGCCAAGCTTTTACCAGGGCAATTACTTGTACCTGTGAGAGCTAACTGTAAATCCTGCACATCAAAGCCTTGGCTTGCTCAGTTCATGACCCAACATAACTCCTACCTCTGTCTTTGGAGACAAGTTGTCCCCCATTTTGAAGTGAACTTTTGCTAAGGTCTCTGAGTGCATTAATGCAGCCGGTCCATTAAGCACAGCTCCAGCACTTCCCTGCCTGCCTTGTGAGAATGCCATGAAAACAGGCTGGCCTCAGCAAAGCCCTGTCAATCTCCAGCACCTACAGCTTCTTACGTGTCCACAAAAGAAGCTGCTCGGTTGTAAAGGAAAATCAGACTCATTCAATGTGATGTGCTCTCAGTAAACCCACACCAGCAGTTATGTACTTCTCTGCAATGTTGGAGTTACTTCAGAGTACTTTAATTATTTCTTTCCTTTTCTTTTCTTTGACAGTTGAGGCTGAGCTTCATCATTTCTTAAAACACTGCATTTGGTTTTTTGTCTGTTTTCTAGTCTGTTTTCATCCACCTTCTGCTAGCTTGTTAGACCTGATGACTAATGGCTCCACATCTCTGCAGACCATTTGTTTGCTGTCCTTGGTAGAAGTTAAACAGCCCCATCTGATCCAAGAAGTTCTAATATCTTTCATCTATTAAACTCCTTTTGCCTGTCCCCCTCCCTCTTTTCCCAAGATTGCATCTGCCAAATGTTGGAGTTCAAAGTAATACTGTCTTTTTTTTGCCTGACCTTTCCAAATAAGATTTATCTCTTTTCTATCAATATTCCAGCATATTTCATCAAGGATCTACTACAGTAAGTCAAATACTTGGTACGTATTAAAAATTCTGGGGATAGATCTTGTGCAAGCTGCTAAATCAGATATTCAGGCACTAACACAGGACATGCTCGAGCAGAGGTGGAATGAAAAGGGAGAAGCTGAAAAGGTTTGGAAATTAAAGAAAAAAATTCATCTTTAACTACAGCTGAGAAGAAAACCTGCATGAAGTTTCAGGCACCATAGAAGAGAGCCTTCACGGACACACTAACATCTAGTTAAGGCCACACCATTGTTCAGATTTCTGATCTTGCTTCAATTTTCTGGGCAAGCCCTCTTTCAAACTCTGCACTGGAGATTTTTGAAATTATTTATGATGAATAATAATCAATAATATGCCTATTTAATAGTTTTACTACAGAGATTGTTAGTGAAAATAAATTTGCTTTTAAGTTCTAGCCTTCATTCACAAAAGCAACAATAAATATTTTATTCAAACACCTATGTTTTTAAGCTTAGCCTGAAGATAATAGTGCTTAAGATCCTGACCCACACTTCACAGATTAACACAGGATTAAGGTCCTTTTGTTGCCACACATGCCTTCTATATTTTATGACTTTTCCTGTTTTAGTAGTGTAGCTGTATAAAGAGCCTCGGGACTTTGTAGAAAAATTCTATCAACATTCATGCTATTAAAAGCATTATGAGTTACTGTAAAATTTATTTACATTGTTATTATCTCTCTTTCAAAGTTTAAATGAATCACATTCCCAGGTTCAGAGTGAGTGGGGCATCAGATGTAGAAAGTTGTGATAGATCAAGCAGAAGGCTATGGCAGCCACGACTGAGGAATTAATAAAATAGAACAGGGTGAGTTGGAAAGGACATTTAAAAGTCATCCAGTCCCAACCCCTGCCATGGGCAGGGACACCTTCCACCATCCCAGGTCACTCCAAGCCTCATCCAACCTGGCCTTGGACATTTGCAGGGATGCAGGAGGCCCAGCCTCTCTGGGAAACATGCTCCAGTGTTTCATCACTGTAAATAATTTCTTGTTTTTACCTACTCTGAAATGACTCTCCTTCAGTTTATGTGATGCTTGGGGATACAAGTATCCTATAGCCAACGCTAAATGTATTACTGCCATCAAGCTGGTGTATAATGGAAAATATCCCCCTTCACAAAACTCACCAGCATAACAGGAGCCAGCATGAGCTTCCCCAGCAAATGACTCTGCACATTACACGGAGGTCCAAAAATCTTTGCTTTTTTTTTCTCTGGCCTTACAGAGAGGGAAACCTAGATGAAAACTTTTCAGACTTTATATGGATGGTGTCATAGCAGCTATGAGGAAGGAAGATTTTGTGAAGAAAATAAACTTGCAAGATTGGAGGTCGTGTCCTGACAAATGTGTAGGGAGGGGAACTGCCTACAGTTCATGAAACATCGGCACACGTATATCAAAGAGGAAGTTAATTCCATAAATACATTCTAAAGTCACTGCATCTGAACACTTAATTTACTTCTATGCTCAGCCACAATTTATTTATAATCTTTATAAATACGAGGCATTGGGGAAAGCAGGTCAACATAAATTATTATTCAATCTATAACCACATCAAAAAGTAGATTAACATAGATTCTTAGCTTTAGATGTCTTTTACATTAGTTACCTCAGCAATTCGATGGCCATGTATTTGTGGGCTATCAACTGTTTTCCCTGAATTTTTTATTTTTAAAAAGAAATGGTAATTGACAGGAGCTTAACAGAGGAAAGCATCTGCTTTATAATAGAAGTACAAGCAAGGGGGATGGGGTCATTAAAGCCAGCTTTAATTTGTTTGGTATCTGGAATCAAAGAAATAAAGCACAGCCTACAATCCATGGCTGTTTCTGTTACAGTAGCAAAGCCGTACTTTTCCATTTGGAAAGGTAATTCTGATATGGTGGCTTGCAAGATTTAAAGTCTATTCTCTGCCAAAAGGCCCAATGTTCCTTCCACTGAAGTCAAAGGCAAAACTAAAAAAAGCTGTCATTGTTTCTGTATAGCCTCTTTATCCATGGCACCAGAGATGAAAGAAACAAGAAAAACACCCCACCTTTTCACTATTTGGTGCTATGAAGTATTTTCAAACACTAAACATTATCCAGCCATTTTCAGTTGCTGCATTTCTAAGGCTCAATCTTTATTCTGTACTTGAAATAATCTTACCTTAAAACCTGCATCAGAAACAGCCTCTACTGACACACTGCTCCCAAGGGCTTTTGTTCCAGAGGGAAAGCATATGCTGCTAAGCACGAGCCCAAACTGATTAATACACAGCCTCCCCTGATCTGAGCATGCAACTATTGCTCCACGTTTCACAGCAAAAGACAAAGTTGAAACAATGTCAGGAAGACGTTTGCATTACGCCAGCTCTTGCAGTAACGTGTTTTTCCAGCCAGCAGAAACCAAGGGAGATAACTTCTTTTCAGGGATACCAGACAAGCATGTGGAATTACCTTTTCATTGGTGAAGCCTTCTCTTTGCACGTGTTTGGCCAATTTTCCTGCCTTTTAAATAATCTGCAATTGGAGATAAAGGTCAACAAATTTCCAAGTCCTATGCCCATTTCTCTCCAGCACACTCAGTTTACAACTGTGCAAGGGCTTTCATATGCCCAAAACCCTTGTTTGCTGTTTTCAACCATTTCATTCAGGATAATAAAAGTTTTTACTTCTTCCTATAAACCTTGAATGTAAATAAATATTGGAAGATGATAGTCAGAACTTTGACTTGCCATCCTTCCTTCAGCAGATGATTTATATTCAGGCAGTTCATATTTTTTTAATAATATAGTTCAAATGTTAGTCAGAAAGCAGAATAGGGTTTTCCCTTTCTCTTAAATTTTTTCCCTTGTATATTTTGTCTAGTTTTCAGGAGACAGGAGTTTGCACAGAAATTTGAAATCTCCTTGCATTGAATTGTCTGTGAAGAAATCATTCCTGAGGTCCATTCCACAAACCCCTTAAACCCAGTATCTTTCCCAAACTGAGAAAGATTAAGTTTATTTTTATCCTAATGTGCAATTAATCCTCAAAGAAGGAAGATATGGTCTGGATGGATTTCCTGAAGTCATGAATTATATTTTAGCAGCTTGATATGAAAATTCCAGATATGTCTCCAAGCACTAGCTTTCTTGAGGGAATACAGACTAGAAACACAACTTTCATAACCACTGAAACACAGCTTTCTTGACCTTCTGTTCTTGGTTTTAAACTTCTGTATGCAAAAAGTATAAAACAGAAAAAGAACTGTGAGCTTCTCACAAAGGCATGGACAATGAGGAAAAAAATCTAGTACTGAAGCAGAAATCCAGTCTCTGCAGCCACTGCAATGTTCAGTGGGATCACACTGTTCTTGAGAAAGCCATTTCATGAGGAACTGTGAAATGTTCTAAGACACAAAAGTATATCATAAGATGCCCATCTTTTGCAGCTGCTGGAAGAGGCATTTCACTCCCCCAACATCAAAGGATTGTTTCACAATCAATTCCCATTTCTCCATATTTTCCTCCTTTTTGTTGCCAGCAAAGCCCTGCTATCATATTTTCAGAGTCTGCTTTGAGAACACATGTTCCTTATTGGCCAGACTTTTTAAACAAGAAGGAAAATGGCAGAGAAAAGCAGCACTGCTTAAAGCATGGTATGCTACAGAAAGAAATGCACAAGAATTCGTCTTCAGCCAATGGAGAAGAAACCTTCCTTTAATTACTAAAAAACTCCTGCATGAAATCCATGGGCGCTGTTACATGAGGCATCATTCTAGGAAGTTAAAATAACCTCTCTTTACATGAAAGAGAATTTGTAGCTCTACAAATATTTTTGAATAACAGCATGCCCACTTAACTCTTTTCTGCATGACTTCTGGCATATTCCATTCTGTCTTTCCTGCTGGCCCACCCAGAGTGAGAGGGAATGCCTCCACAAGATTTTTCACCTGCCAGAGAGACTTTCATGAGGATTCCTCAGAATAACAGAATCCATTTGCAGAATAGATTTTGAACAAGAACCTAGACCCTTTATAGTGCTTGATCTCATCTGCATCCATGACTGAAATACTCCTCCATCAATTACAAACCCAACACTCCAATAAGAACACTTAACCATGAATCAATTACTGATATGTAAATACTATCCTTTCAGCACTGGAGAGAGAATACAAGTACAGAAGCATAAAGATAAATCACACAGCTGACTCAGTAACTTAGGTAAAAATAGAGGATATTCGTGTTCTGCTGATAAACTCCATGAAATGAACTTTTAAGGTGTTTAAGCTTATGAAATTTATGACATCAAAGGCAAAATATAACAACTCCAAGGAAAGTAAATAAGAGGAACTGACAAAGCTTTTTTACAATTCATATTAATTCTAGATAGCAAAAAAACAGATTCATTATGGAGGCTCAGAGAACAAACAGATATAGATGTCTGTAAGACGGAATCTTTCCCAGGATGCCTAAATAGACAGGCCACTGAATAAAAATACAAAGCAAGAGGTGTGATACACATTCTGTACTGAAATCCATTACAGTTGCATATATATTTCAGTGACAGACACAAAAAAAGAGAGAGTGGAGAAAAGCACAAACCTACAAACCATGTAGGTATTATTGAATTAGTCTGAGAATTCAAAGGGGGGAAGATGAAGTAAAAAAACCCCAAAACCCTCTTGTTTTGTCCTTTCAATGTCACCACAGTCCATAAGGGACAACAAAGAGACATCTCCATTTTTATTTTAAACTCTAACACAACAGCTATTACTGCTTTCCATCAGCAAAATAAAGATATAAATTTACAAACCCCCTGTCCTTACTGTTCAAATCTGACCCTTTTCCTTCTTCATGTACACACATGGACTCCTATCCAAACTCAAGTCACAGATAAATTAAAAGTAATTTTATGCCTGTTCTTTGGGGGAGAAAAATAAAATCAACCACAACAAAAAACCCTACAGCCCTCCCTAAAAATAAAAACAGAACAAAACTAAACAAAAGAAGCTCAGATTATTTAAGCACAGAGACCTGGTCCTGGATGTTTTTTTCAAGTAAAGCTTCTGCTGTGATATGTGGCTTTTCTGCAGCAGCCTGATCTCTTTATGGCTCAGTTGCAACCCCATACACCAGCCCTGGAGAGGGAGGACTCAGTGTTTCACTGGCAGGAACAGCCCCCAGAAACACAATACAATCACAATCCCAAGAAACATTGTTCTTCAGAGACACACTTTTCCCTTTACTTCTACCTTCTGTGGCTGGAAATCATAATTTTTTGTTGTCTTGTATTAGAAAAATTAATTTCCTTCTTGGCACAGACTCAGTAGTTCTGTCCAAAAGGAGGGGAGATGGATTCCTCCCATGCCCTTTACTGAGTACAGCCACCAACTTACCCTGAGTCTGGCCCTAAGGAAGTCAGAGGATGTACAAACACAAGTTAAAAGGAACCTGCAAGGGTATTTCTTTTTTTTTTGTCCCCCAAAATTTCTGCACTGCAATCACAACCTTAATTTTTTTTTTTTAAAAAAAGGCTTAGAAATTAAATCTAATACCAGTGCATCTGCACTGTTCTCACCATCTCATTTGACAGATGTGTGCGAAGGGAAAAGAAAGAAACGCAACATGCATATTTTAAAAGTCAATATTTTTTTAACTTTTGGTCAGAATTTCTAATCCTTAGAATGAATCCTATATGTATATACATCTAAATATCAAGTGAGAGATGTGACTTAGCAGTGTCCATTCTTCATCTCAGAAATCATGGATAAATGCACATAGCCTAAATTCCAGCTATTCCCACCCTTGCTGCCACCCATCCACTGGGTTCCCACAACAGCATTCAGCCAGACAATGGGAAATAGTAGTCTAAGTGTCTAACATTATTTAAATAAAGTTTCATAAACTCGTAATCCTCATTTGAAAAAAAAAAGGGGGGGGTGGGGGGGGGGGTGTGCAGGGAAGAGAGGAAAAGAGCTTCTCAAGGTTTTGGTGAAACCAGGAATACCACCTGAATCTCCAGCCCTCCAGTCTGTACTTCTGCACTCTATTTCAGTTTTGCCACACAGTCTACCTGAGTCATACTAAAGCCAGAATTTCTTCAGACTAAGACTAGACCTATAGAGTTGTGATGAAGTCTTATTGAATATGATTTAACTTCAATAAGCTTGTTAATGGCTCAACAATGAGCAGCACAAGTCAAGCCTCTGTTTTATACTATGAGTTATATACTCCTGATCATACAAAGACAATTCTACACACTTTTCTTGTGGCAAAACTGTTTGGCATATTTGGTGTTTTAATATTGTTTTAATGTCCTGGTGAGAACAAGAAATTCTATGGGCATACTAGAGCCCCTCATTCTCACTCAAATCTCTCCTTCCTCCTAGATTTTTTGCTTTCTACAGCATAACTTCACTGATGCTGTTCCTGGATATCTGTGTGTATCTATCTCCAGAAACATGAGGAAAAAAAACAGACAAGATGCTGTTTGTAAGAGATAAGGCTCTGATTTCAGACTTGCTTTCAATTTTAATAGAGATTTGGCTCCACTCCATGTGTTTTAACCACTAGGAACTGTATCTTCCATTAACATGCACAACAACGTTTAATGAACATGTAATGGCCAATATGGTACCCAGCCACAAGACTTCTCAGTATTATATTGCATACGTGACTGTTCATTGCTAATGCAATCCATCTGGGAGGCAAATGTGACTGAAAACAATTGTCTACTACTTTTATTTGAACTGATTTCAAATGAATTTGTGCATGTGAAAATGGCAGGTCATGTCAAAAGGGACTTTGACAGAGGAACAAATGCTGCACCTATAAACAGACTTTGATCCATGGCAGAGAAAACATCTCCAACAATTTCTTAGTGCAATGACAGTGAAATAATGAGAATGAAATCCAGACTGAGCATCATTCAGTATGTTGTTTAACTCCAAGTACTTAAACAGTTGCTTGTGAACCAATTTATTCATTATCTATTATGGATAGAGTTGGAAGCAGTGAGATAGGTCTGTAAATAATAAGCTGAGTGGGTTTGCTTTCTCTCTCTCTTATATGGCAGGATAACATTTGCTTTCTACTACTCTGATGGAGAAGTTCCAAGATGCAGTGATAAATTGAGCATATAGGTGATAGGGCCCTGGTATTACATGAGCAGCCAGTTTAGAAATTTTTGGAGATACCCCAGCAACACATCCCATCAGAATCTGCTGCTGCCATTTCTACATTTGCATAAGCCAGGCTGTCTCACAAACTGCTGCTCCTGTTCCTACAGTTTTCCCAAGCCAAACTCCTTCAATCTGTTGCAGTTTTGAAGGCCAAACCCCTTCAATCTGTTGATGCTGTTTCCAAGTGTGGCTGATGCTCCAGCAGTTCCCAAGCCAAGCTCTGGAGTAGTCTTTTGCTGTTTATTCTTAGCTTGCTCAGCTCTGCTCCTGGCTAGCTTTAGGCACCTAACAAGAACCCTAAATCATGAGCCTACTCAACTCACACCCCCCTCTCTTCAACTAGGAAGGAAGGGCCAGCCCTAAAGGTTTATTCAAATCTCAGATAAGTGGAACTAGTGAGGTATCCAAAGGAGCAGGGATGAATCAGATCCCAGGCTCTCCACTAGGCTCCACAAAGGATTCTCTCCTTCCTATTGAACCATATAATCCAAAAGGAGAAACAATTGTCATAAGATGCATTTATAAAAATTCATTTACATAATACTTTTATTACTTTTGACATTCCATTTGCATCTCTACCATGGGAGGTTGAGAGCTCTATGGCCCTTAATGTTCCACATAATCCCTACTGTATCCCCTGGGACAGGTGGGGGTATCATACACCCCTTGTGCATTCCACAGTCACATCTATTCCCTAGCAATGCTTTTAGAAGTGTCATTAACCTCATTCAATGGTTTTGTTTCCTTTCTGACTTTCCCCTATAGAAACATCAAAGGCAGTACCCTAAAGGAAGCCTTCCAGCAGCCCTTTTTCCTCCACAGCTAAGCAAGACATGGGACAAAGAAGGGAAATGTGTGTTGTACCTGAGCTGGGATGATTTTACAGTGGTTACTGGGTTTCCCTTGCCAGTTCTAGATTTAAAGCTGCTACAGGCCTAGTGCCTGTGACAACCATGGCTCCTGCCTCGACCTGCAGAGGCCTACCTGGCCTAGTCCGCAGTAAGTTTACATCTGTTAACATAAGGCATGCAGAAAGAGGCAAATGTCCCTCAGCCAGGATTATATTTTATAATTGCAGAGGTGTCAGGTGAACAAACCACAGTGATTAAACTGACTGCCCCTGTCCTCTTCTGCTGCGCCTCAGATGTGGGGGAGAGGGGCACACGGGTCAGCCAGGGAGCAGCTGCCACAAAAATTCAACATTTCCCCCTCCATCTTTACTTGCTGGATTCTACCTGCAAAATGATTTCATTCTGCATCTTGATAAGCACACGTCACAGTGGAACAAGGAGTTACAGCAGGTCATACATCCCCCACCAGCATGTTCCCATCTCTGTCTGCAGTGTGTTTATTACAGCTGCTGCTTGCTACCCTCAGAGATGAGCTTTGGTGCTGCTGCTGATTTCACAAAGCTACACAATCAATGCAAACACCTCGAAACTCAAAAGAGGTCATAATTAAAAAGGAATATGTCAATTCATGATGGTCTGCTGAAACATTGGTTACACAGCTTGAAAATAATACAAGTAAATTGGCATAAAATCAAACTAAAAATATTATCGTTGAGGCTAACAGCAGGTATGGCTTTAATAAAGTCAGTCTCTGTGCTTGTTTTGAAATACATCTCCTATTGCCATCCTTTGTTCTAAGTGTCAAAAACATACGTAGGAACTCAGCAAAGAAGGGTCTGGGCCTTGAACTTTTTTTTTTTTCTTTTTCATTCTCTTTTCCCCCCTTCTTAAAACACAATGCAGTTATAAATACTGCTACAGATGGGAGAAAACAATAGCATTTTTTTGCTGTAAATGTTTAAATTTTTTTTATCAAACCACCAGACCTAGCATTTTTTATCTTCACAAAGCTTTAGAAACAATACTCAGTAACAATCAATCGTTATTGTACAGCCCATGAATACTAAAGACAGCAAATAACATTTAATTTGCTTTCATGTTTGAGGGATTTTTCTCCCTAAAAAAGTTGTTCTTTGCAAGGTTGCAATCATCTACCAGGCTGTAACAATTGCCTGGTTCTGTAGCCTTATCTGTCACATGCTCCAAGGTACATTTGGGAACCAAGTCTGCAATTCTTAATCTCCTAAATCTGTCACCAGTTGAAAAGGATGACTACTTAGAAATGTTTTTCTTAAATCTGGTTTGCTCTGTTATATCCATTTTCAAAGTGCACACCCAACTCTTAAAACAATAAAAAATAAATAAAGACACAAAATTTCTACTGGAATAAAAAGCTTCCCTGAGTTTTCTTCAGATTCCTGTACACCATTCAAGTAATATATTGAATTTTCTGTATGAATAAGTATATCCTGATAAAACATTTAATAAATATTCATTTTTATTCATGAAGAACATGTTTAATCCCTTGAAGACTAAACGCACTGTGTAACAGAGAAACCACAGCTGATCCTAAGGCATGCAGCACATTAACCTGTACCCACATTCTGAACAGTTAATACTCAGAAAAGCAGCGAGTGCTCCTAAGGACCGAAAGTAGTTTGATGCAAATGCAAAATACATATGTAAAAACACTGCTAGTATAACTGCAAATTAATTTATGTTGGGAGAATCAGAATGCTAAACACCTTTATTGGTGACAAATGATGTTTTTTCTATTCTCTGAGAGTGTATTATATGTCTCTTGTCAAGTTGTTGCTGAGATACCATGTTATCCAAGCACTTATATTGTGATTTATAAAAGAAAAAGACTATTGCATATATTATCAGGGATTGTCTACCCACTGCTTTGCTACTTGCACCTATTGTTTACCAGCACAAGCAGGTACTGGGGCTGCCAACATTTCAGGGGCTGTATTTACCCCTAGAGTTAGTAACTCAAATAATAACAACTGCCTGGTTAGATTCTGCATAAGAGTTGAGTAACTTCAGTACATGCAGTTTCACTTATTCAAATAATGGGGTTTTTTTTAGAAGAAAAACCCAAATGACATCCTTGCAAAATGCTCAAAATACTCAGAAAGTTAATTAGTACAACAACAATGGAATAGGGATCACACAGCCTCATTAAAAGAGAATATTTTGATCAAAAAAACAAACTCCACAAGCCAACAGCCATGAAGTTATAAGCAGCAAATTGTCAGCCACGATATCAAAATCAGAAACTTTAAGAAAACCAACAAACCAAAACTTAAAAAACACCAAAACAAAACAGAAAACCATCACCAAAGCTTTCCAAGACCCTACTTTGTTCTTTTTAAATTCACACAAGCATTCTAGATGGAAAATACCCCTAAAATCAACCAAATATGCAATCCATTTTGCATCAGTCCCAGGAGCTGCAGTCACAACACTTATTCTAGCAGGGAAATTTGCCATATTTATCACATAGACCTCTGTCCATTATGTTTCCTATCAGTTGAATTGTAAAACATGTGAAATTTAACCTACACAGGTAATGAACATCAGATGTGTCTAAAAAAAAGGAGAAAGGCATTTCCTCACAAGTATCAGTAGCACATTTGCACATAATCATTGGTTAAAATTAAACAGGAAGGCAGTTCATACTTTTTAGGAACAAAAATAACCTTAAAAAAGAAAATAAACCTAGCAGAGAAAGTACCTGAGCAATATAATCTGCTAACAAGTGATCTTAGTGCCTTGGGCGGTCTTGAACAGCAAGAGCTGAACTGCTGACTAACCACGATCAATAATACATCAACAAAGACATGGCAGATCTTTAAAATCCATAGTGCTTATTTGAATGGGGTTTTAGGGTCATGAAAAACAACATGACCCAAATTGTATTTACTTCTCTCTGAATTAATCTGAAAATTACTTCAATACATGCAGACTTCATTTTTACCGTTTTGGGCGATTAAGTGGGATGTTATGAAAATTATGTTAGATAATTGTATCTTTTGTTGTTATTATACACACCCTATGTTTTTAGAGCTCTTTGCAGGTGTTTTTTCATTTTATACTACTGGAGAATGATGGAATGGTTTGTGTTGGAAGGGGCCTTTGGAGGTCATGTATGCAATGAGCAGGGACATCTTCCACTAGAGCAGGCTGCTCAGAGACCCATCCACCTCGGCCTTGAATGTTTCCAGGGATGGAACAGCCACAGCTTCTCTGGGCAACCTGTGTCAGTGCCTCACCACCCTCATTCTAAAGAATTTCTGTGTGTCTGGGCTGAAAGTGTACACTGACAGCTCACATGCAGCTTTTCATCATACAGTACCCACAGCTCCTTCTCTGTGAGGCTTCTCCCAATCCCTTCATCCCCGATCTTGTATTGATACCAGGGGTTGCCCCGGCCCAGGTGCAGCACCTTTGCCTTTGGCCTTGTTAAACTGCAGGAGTTTCACACAGGCCTGCTCCTGGACCTTGCCTAGGTCCCTCCGCATGGCATCCTGTCCCTCAGGTGTGCCAGCCACACCATCTGCATCCTGATGAGGGTGCACTCAATCCCACTGTCAGTGTCACTGGTGGGGGTACTAAACAGCGCTGGCCCCAGTACAGACCTGAGGCACACCGCACATCACTGACCCCCATCCAGACACTGAGCCACTGAACCCTCTGGATTCAGCCATCCAACCCAACAGTCCTCCCATCAAATTCCTCTGTCTAACTGAGGTTGTTGTGGGTACCATGTCAAGGGCCTTACCAAAGCCCAGACAGATGGCACCTGCAGCTCTTCCTCTGTTCATTGGTGTCCTTACTCCATCACAGAAATCCACGAGATGAGGCAGGCAAGACCTGCCCTTGGTGGAGCTGTGCTGGCTGTGTCTAATCGTGCTCCCTGTCCTCCACGTGCCTCAGCATAGCTCCCAGGAATGCACCCATCAAAAATCACTCCGTTTTGCTGAAATTTTTTGTCACCGTCAAATGACACGGCTTGAATGTTTTCAAACTCGGATCACTAAAATAAGGAGTGTCATGTGAGTCTAAAGGCCCGGTAGCAACTCCTGCTCATCCCCTTGCTCAAGGGCTATTACACTGTAGTCCTTCAAAAAGACAGCAGAGGAGATGAGTCTAAAATGACTGTGTCTAAATAAAAGAGGAGTTTTGACAGAGTTAAACTCCTTTTAATACACCTGAAAAGTCATGCATCTCTCAAGTCCTAAGTATTCTCTGCTATCAGTCACTCCAACAGGAGGCATTAGGACTTAGCAGGATCCAGCTTAAAGTTCTAACAGCAAGAGGCATATCAAGAGCATATCACTCTCCATCACCAGGATTTTGAAATGCTGAGCATTTTTTAATACAGCACCCCAGGTGTTTTCTGCTTAAAACATACTCTACATGAGCATCTGCAGATGGCATGCCAACAGGGAGCCATTGAGATTCAAAAGCACTAACATTCTCTTTGGGACCCCTTGCTGAGGCCCTAAACAAAAAAGAAACACCCATCACAACAAACACAACACCAGGAGAGAGGGGGGAAAAAATCAAACAGAAAGAAAAATCCCAGTATGAAATATTCTCATGTCCAGCAAATGCACAATCTGGTCCTGCAGTCCTTGTTAAAGTAAATCACCCCAATGAAAATAAACAAGAGAGGCAATCCAGGTGGTGTGCTGCACAGGTAATGTTCACCCTGGATAACTCAGTCATGAATAATTCAGTCTAAGCTAAGCTCAACTAAGACCATTACTAACTGTTTTCATGTATGAAGGATTGATTTTCTTTCACAGAGAAAGGAGGCTCAGGTTGCAGTGCTCCTAAAATGAAAATACAGCACATGCTGGTTTTTTGATCAAAGGATGGTACAGGTGATGTACCTGGTTTGCCTCATACCACACTGGAGGGTGGGGATGTAAATCTTCTCCATTGCAGGGTTGCACACTTACGTGATATATAACAAAATCAGCTAAGCATGGTCTACAAAGGAATGTAAGCTGCAAGGAAAAATTATACAATTGTTTCTGCTCCTGTAACATTTAGAGGCTCTAATTCCAGACAGAGGTTGTATGGCCTACAAACAGCACTGATAGGACCAAAAATATAAAATATCCATAATTGTTAGTAATTTATACAAAGGTTGCAGGGCCAGGAGGCAGATGATGAATAAACTGCACAAAAATCGAGATCTGTGTGAGCAGAACACAAATTCTATTTGACAGACATATGTAAAGCACTGCCTACAGAAAGGTTTATATTCAGAGATTTACAAGAACACACACAGAACCACAGTGTATAGATTATGTTGTCTTTCTGAGATAAAGAAATGCAACTACTTTAAGGAAAGCTGGGTTTTGTCATCTCTAGATAAGGGTCTTCTTGATATATGCGAAGTAAGCATCAACAGCAGATTTTGATTCTCATTTGTCACTCAAAAACACTTAGGAAGAAAAACAGCTCAAAGAATATGAAAGATTAAAATAAATTAGGTGCTCATTTTCCATGATAACTTAACACAGCCATTTAATAGGATGAAAACATTTCAAATCTAGGACTATTACACTCTACTGTGACACTCTAGACAGTAAAAGACATCCTCCCCCCAGTCATCATCACCACTTAATTTAATAACAATCTAAAATTAAGAGCAATTGACTCTCTAAATACTTGAAGAAGATTATGAGAATGAACCATGATGGAAGAAATCACTTGCTTGAAAGCTGTTTTAAAATTCTTTGCATTATTACAGTTCACTTTCAAGAGTTACTTCGTGAAAGATTATCCATGAAGTAATTTTTTATATTTGCAGCTGTCCTGTGGCCACATATTCCTTTTAAAAAGTAATGAAAGCAAGCTATAAGTACTTTTTGCCACTGCTCATAAAATTTCAAATTCTTGCATGTTAAAATGCATAATATTTTCAAAAAAGATCAAGATGAGCCTGAAATAATTAGACAGTGAACAACAATTGTTGTGAATTAAATTAATTATGCCCTTGAGCCAGCTGTTTTACACAGGATAGTCTCCACCACAGAGAACCACCAGCTTATGAGAACTGTCATTCCTAATTTCAGCATTATGATTGAGATATGCCATAAAGACCAGACGTGGTTTATCTTTGCATGTAAACACCTAATTGCATGAGAAGTTAATGAGAAGTCTAAAGCAAGTACTCAGGTTTTTAAGAGGAAAAACGATGCTGTCTCACCCGCTTGTTTCTCACCTTGTTAATGATACTGAAAACCCAATTTTGCTAAGCATGAAGAAACCAACTTTGATTCAGTCCTAGTAACAGATAACTTACAGAAGTAAAGACACCAGCTGAGAGATTCCTGTAAGCTTCAATAGGCTTTGGATCAACCACATGGCAATTTTGCTTTTGTTTTTCTAATTAAACTTGATTATACCAACCCTCCTACACTGAGCAAACTGTTGGAATGTGGACATGACCTGCAGCATTATTTAACCTGCTGGGATGGTGTTATTTCATGATCTAAAATTACACAGTTTGGCAACAGAGGTGGGCTATCTACCTGAGTGCACATTGTAAAAGTACTTTTTGTGTTGCATATCATTCAAGCTGAATATGCACAGAAATATTTCAGCAAACTTTGACAGTTCAAATTCTTCTTAATAGTTGTAAGGAAAAAAGAATGGGTAACATGCCATTTCTCAGTTTCTTTCCCATATTTTTCCTGCTATTTCACTGTGGGAAACAGACAAATAATAAGTCATAGCCAGAAAGAACAAATTTTTGACATTTCTTTTCGTACCTTACACATAGTTACAGCTTTGCTATATGTTGGGTATTGTTTTTATGAATGGAAATATATTTAATGCAAAGTACTGGAAAATTTACATTTCATTTTTATTCTATTGCAGGCATAACTGTGATGGTATGAAACAGGCATAAATTAGGTAATACATACTAGGCAACACACTAAAATACACTTAATTACAATCAGTCAGTAGCTGCCTTCTCTTTGGCTGCTTTAACAGCAGATAGGCTGTCCTGTCTGTTCTCTGGGCAAAAATTTTACACCTAAAGCTCCTTAACTAAATACTACGACTTCACTTATTTGATGTGAATATAATATGTATTTTTACATGTTAATTCAGTGACAAGTTTCTTGTCTCTGAACTGAATAGGATCTATTCTATGTACTTATTGTAACATTTCTTTATTTCTATATAAACCATTCTTGATAAAAACAATTAAAAGAAGATAATTTTGATTTTGTCATTTAACTATTCCCTAAGGTCTATCCCTCCAGTTTCAGCAGGGTAATTCAGCTTCTCTCCTGCTGAAAGGGGCAGGTCTTGTTCCCCACCTTACTTCCAGGCTCACCATGCTCAGCCCATGCCTTGCCCAGCACTGGCATCATTTGTTTTTCTCAATTCCATTCAAAAATCCAGCTTAAAATTATCCATCTTTTTGTAAGGGCTTCTTTTTTTTTTTTTTTCCCCTTGGCCTTGTAAGTTGAGCTGGCTCAAGGATAGGTAGAGAAAAAAGCTACTGCTGACACCAGCTGTGCTGATAAGCCAGAGAGCAAGGGTGGAAGAATGAGGACAGAGGAGAAAATGGAATCTTCCCTTAGCTCGAGCTCATGCAAAAACATTAAAAGGTCACTGATGGAAAACCAAGATAAAGAGCAGCAAGAAGAATTCCAGCTCAAACCAGACTAAAAGCCCAAGTCAAACACAGGGAGCTTGGGGAAACCGTCCTGCTCTGGATCTTCTGAGGGTGGAAAGTGTCAGCTGACACTGGGGGTGAAGCCAACCACACTCACCCACAGTGGAAGGCACAGGCAGCCCCTGAGCTGCTTTTGGCTGCTGCTGTTCCATGGCCACAGAAATGGCAGCAGCCTTAGACAGGGGACAAAATTTAGGATGGGCAGGGGAGTTTGAAACATCATTTCAAATTTTGAAATTGCATTTCATGCTCTTGATTAGTATTTTTAATTTTAAACCTTAGGCGCGTTTTGAAGTTTGCCAAACAGTATTGTGAACAACTATTTTCAAGGCACATACTGTCTTTTGCTTTGAAAACAGGTTACAGTGGATGATGAAAAGCACTAAGGTACTCTTTCAATAAGGTGTCTCAAGAAAATAGATATTTTTAAGCAACAGGAAAGCTTCAATATGATAAATACATGTGCATTTGCAAATCCTTTCCTGGAGGACTGAATGGTTTAAAGAAATACCTCAAATTTTATTTTGCCTTTAATTTGGTAGTTCAAGTCTAGCTTAAGACAAGAGTAGAAGCAAACAGCTGTTACTATCTGGTGGCTGCTGGGCCGCCAATGCAAAATGAGCCATTACTTTTAGACCTGTTCCTGTCAGATAAATGCTCACTTTGTAAAACCACCTCTGCACCCAAACACATCCGTCAGCAACCGCAGTGTCTTTTGGCACATGGAAGCAGTGAAACACAAAAGTTATTACTGATAAATTAGCTGCTTCTTTCCTGTTAGTGCAGGAATGGGGGTGCTGCTGATGAACTATATTGCAGCTGTGCATAACCTATTCCTAAAGCACTGCTGTTTCGTCTAGGGGCTTCTACTGCCAAGAAACACTCTTTTCCATTATTTCCCAAGGGACCTAGATCTAAGTGTAGTAGAGGATTTCACAATTAGTCTATTTTCTCATGAGATGCAGCCTAAATTTTCCTTCCTCTTAACTCAATCACATTTTTCCAACTTAAAATCTCTTCTGTTCTACATAATTCTTGCTGCTTCTGTTGCCTGAGTCATAGTAATTACATTTATAACACCGTATTCTCCCCCTGTACATCACCAACCAAAATGGTTTCGGAGTTTTCTTCCAGGTTTTTTGTTTGTTTGGGATTTGTTTTTAGTAGGGTGGGGGTTTGCGGGGGAGGGGGCTGTTCTGTTGTTTTATCCTAACCTCACATCTCTCTGAGAGCTCTGTGATTCATCTCCTATCTACATTTCTCGTCTTCCCAGACTCCACCAAGTGACAGGACAGAGTGACTCGGGAGGGATGCTGGGGCTCCCTGCAGCAGCTGTAACCCCACTGCAGGATGGATTATGGCTGCCACTAAAGGACTCCAAACACCAAGCCCAGAGCCAAGGCAAGCTCGTAGGTGTGCACAACATGCCAACCTGAGAGATGAAAGTGCAGCACCAGGAGAAGGAAGGAAGGGAAGAAACAAATTCTCATCACTGCTGTCATGAAACTAGAAAAGTCCACCGAGTTTTCCCAGCTTGAGAGGAAAAACAGGTCCATGGCATGGCCCATTGGTCCTTATTTTTCTTAAAATATTGCTTCATTACAACTGTGTTTCAGTAGTTTCTGAACTCACTGCATGAACACAGCTGCACTTTCCACCACGTTCTGTGCTGTGCACCATCTTCAAGCACCCAAGACATGAGGAGCCCCCCTGAAACCTCCAAGACCATAACTTCTCCCAATCCATCTCCCTCAGGCACGACACGAAAAAAATTAGCTCCGACCCTGATCTTAGAGGTGATCTGCAAAGGTTTTGCTGAAAATTAAAAGCTTGTTTGAGATCCCTTAGGAAGATAAAAGTACACAGCTTGGTTAAAATGGAATTACTGCAGTATTAAAGAGAGATGTGAGGGACAGACTACCAATTAATTTCACCTTCATTCAGGACACAGAGCTGTGGAAAAAAGCAAGAGGTGAGCCCTTGGCTCCCTTCTTTTCAGGAGCAGCCTGGAACCTGCCCATTCCTCATGTGCCACCCTCACGGCAGAGGTGCTGGCTCACATCCCACCCGTGGGGAACGGAGGGGAGTCATTCCTGCCCTGCCAGTCATGGCCCTACAAAGCCCAGCATGGTCTGCAGGCCCTGGCAGCATCCCTGCCTTCCCTCTGGACCTTCCTGCTGCCCTGTTTCAGAGGCTGGGCACAGGCCAGCACCCAGGCATCACCTCAGAGAAGCGCAGGTGTGATGGAGCTTTGCTGGGATGGGCCTCCAGCTTTCCCCGACAGATGAATCTCATGGGCAGGATGTGCCTCCAAAACACTCTGTCCCTAATTCATCCCCTCTGGAGCTCTCAAAAAACATTGCCTGAAGACTTGACTTTTCCCTGCTTGCCTTGAAGAAACTTTGGAACACAGTCAGATCCCATCCGACCCACATCTGGAGCTTCTTCCTTCATTCCCCTCAGTTTTGCTTTTTTCCTCCCCTTTTCACTTTTTAAATTTAACCTGACTCGACAATTTACAACATTCTTCACAGCTTTGCACCTTGTGGAGCCCCATCTGTGCATGCAAAATGCTTCCAAATCCAAATGTTAGTGCTCTGGATTGTGGTTTAACTGCTGGAGTTGGAGGATTTGTGTTTCGGGGGAAAGGGAAGGGAAGGGAATGGTGCTAGAACTCCCACAGCGGGGGAAACCAACCTTCTCTGCGCACTCTGGTTTCTTGTTCTTAACTGTGAGATCTGATGGAAGGAAGGACATCTGCAAGAGGGTAATACAGACAGTGCAGTGGTAAAGGAATGGGAAAATGCTGCTGAAGAAGGAATTAGAACGGCAACACTTGAGTTCAGCTGTTCACCGCAGTTAACACAGCACGGGCCCACAAAAAGAACCATTCAGGCCCTGTCTTGTAACAAATGGGAACCCAGTTTCCTTGTTACCCCAGGCTGCCGCGGCCACAGCCCCCGGCTCTGTGCCTTCTGTCCCGAACCCAAGCGCCCGAGGGTGAGGCGTTATCGAGCACGGGCCATTCGCAGGTGTGGCAGCAGCCTGAAATCTGCTTTGTGGTGTCTTTGCAGATGCAAAGTCACCTACAACTCTGAGTCACCTCGTTCCACCAGGTTCCCCATCTCTGTTTTGTTTTTCACCTGTGAAATAGCTCTGACTGAAAGAGAAGTTAAATCCCCTTTGAACTGTAGAAAACGTACATATTTCTAAGTAAAAGATGAAAAAGAAAGAGAAAAATGTAGAAAAATCAAGCCGATATCATCAATCAGAAATGCTGATGGGAGGTGGGAGCTCACTGCAAGTGGTTCAGCGGAGATTACAGCAGCCTTAGTCGGGAGTGGTGTGAAAGGAGCAACCTGAGCGAACCCCGACCCTCCATCTCCTCCATTCGGCCCCCCTCCAGCGCTGCTGCTCCAGGAGCGGGTGGCAAACACTGCCTCGGGCACAGGGGCCCATGCCCGGGCAGAGCGAATGGCGTTCCCAGCGCCGTGCGCCCCTTCAGCACAGCCTGAGGCAGCGCACGCGTGGGGCAGGAACCACCGTGCCCCACCGTAATACACTGCAGAAGGGAATTAAGGGAGACCCTCCAACTGTCAGCACTTTCTTTCCTCGCTTAGGATGAAAGAATGAAAATCTGGATTAGTTGCATGATCAGCTGTTGGGTTTTCTTTTAAAAATTCCCTACAAACTGTGTGGAAGCTTCAGCAATTCAAACTTGATATACTTAGGGAAACTGTACGTGCTTTCCTAATGAATATTTCCCCTGAGTCAGGGGAGCATAAGGAAATCTGAGAATTGCGGAGAATGAGGAGAAATGGATTTATAGAGCAAGCTGTAATTGTTTCAGCTTCATGTGCTAGAGACAATAAAGGGGTCTTGTACCACTGTTTCCTTTACAAAATTAAAGGTTCTTTACTTAGGGCCAGTGGAAGCTTTGGGAGTGAACTCTACCTGAACTGCAGTCACTGTATGATGGTTCAAATGATGCGGTGTGACATATTCCAAAACGCACACGTAATTTAGATTAATTGTGCAGCACACAGACCTTTTACAGCCTGCAGTGAGACTGGAGCTCTGTGGCAGCACACAACGCAGCGAGGAAGGAGAAGCCAGCTCAGGGTTCACTTAGCAGTGACTTGAGTTCTCCTGCACGTGTGATGCTGCTCCTGAGAACAAATCCCCCCGGCCCTCCCTGCTCAGCTGCAGGATCTGTCACTGCTCCTCACTCTCCTGGGTGAGTCACTCCAGCAGAAGGCTCTGACAGGAGCCTTTTGGTCCATACTGCTGAGGGAGCAGCAGTAATTAGTCATATTGAACAGAATAAAAATGAATATAATCGACATGAAATGGGTTCTACGGAATTTGTTCCCAAACCCAGTGGGGCTGAACCCTTATATTGTGCAAACAGCCTCCACTGAATCAATAAACTCACTGATTTATATCAGCTGACAACTGCCCCGTTGAATTTAATGGGAAATTATCTCTTTTCTATAGATTTTCCCTACTGCTTATAATTACAGTTCTCTCGAATTTTACAGGATGATTCAGTGATCAACATTCTTTGTCAGGCCCTGTAGAAATTCTCTCAGTTTTGGAAAGCAAGTACATGGGAGAGATTCAGAGCAGCTTTCAGACTAATCACAAACCCAAAGTTACTCTTTATTACTGCAGGGCTGTCAGGAGCACACAGCTCCCTGACAGCCTCCAGCCTTTCCCACCCCAGGGCTGTGGTAGGTACACCACACATTCTGCAGATGGTGGGAGTGAGAAGGACCAGATCCCTTGGCAAACAGACAGGGCACCCAGACAACAGGAGACCTCATCTCACAGAGGTTTTATGGCCATGGCCATGGGTCTCAATAGTGTCATAAACTGTGTAAATTCATCCAGGTTTGGGTCATCGCTCATGTCCACGTGTACCCCAGCACAAACCTATAACCTGTTAAATGCCATTGGAGCATCATCATGGTTACTCCCTGGTTTCTTAGCTCTGGCCACTGGTATTGGTTGCAAGTCATAAAGTTTCTCTTGAATTTTTTTTTTTTATATCTGAGTGAAGTTGTTTTCCTGTACCTCCATGGAAAATGTCCAACATTTACAGACTAAGGTTGCTTCCAGTAAATGCATGGCAAATATGAACTCAAGGGCAATGGCACCAGCTGTCAGGGGGAGCCACTGGGTGCAGGAGTCCCCTTGTGAGCCACACATCATCCTATTTGAGGCACACATTTAACCCTTTTCAACACCAGACAAACTTGTACATCACAGAATTAGAGTGGTTTGGGTTGAAAGGAATGTCAAAGATCATCCACATCCAATCCTTGCACCATGGGCAGGGACACTTTCCACTAGACCAGGTTGCTCAGAGCCCCATTCAGCCTGGCCTTGAACACTTTTATGTATTTAAAAGTTAGGAAGAAATATATCAACTACATTCAGAGCTGAAGAGAAGTACAGAGTTTTGCTGCCAATATTGCCTTAACTGGGACAGAAAATGCTGTCTCCATTTGCTTATACAGGAAAAGTAATTTCTTTGCAGATGGAGAGAAATTAATTTTGGGACAGAACCTTAGGTTATATCAGCTGAATTACACTGATCTACTGATCAAAGATAAGACTTCATTACCTCAAAACAAAATGGTGGAATTCATTTTTAAGTGATAATGCAAAACCTACACAGAGTAGACCCTCCAGTAAGGTGAGAAGTAAGAACTGTCTCTTCCTGTGAAGTTGCAGATTCATTTTCATAAATTTATGAAATACTTCTCAACCTAGTGGGAGTTGCTGTGCAAAGAACTTCAGTGCATTTAAAACACTCTTAAAGGCATTAACCTCCCACATTTTATGTTACAGTGTTCCCTAGGTAACCTTGGGGCAGGAACCACTCACTCCATGATGTGCATTTCCCCAAGAGGCCGTTAGAAGGAAAATCACCCCAAGACAGCAACAGCATTCAGACATCTTCTCTTTGAGTTACACCCTCATAACACCAGTAACATCAATTCATCTTTCCTCCCTGTAAATCAGAATCTTCCTGCTACCAGTACTTAGACACAGACACAAATAACCTTAACAGAGCACATATAACTCATATAACTTCAAAAATAAACAAACCCTTCAGCCAGCTAGGGATAATTGTGTAGGCAGATGAAGATTGATGGTGAATCCCAGGGTATTGAAGTAGTAATTAAAAATAAACAAACAGGAGATAAAAATAGTACTTAAGCAAAATATTTTCCCATTAGGGGTATATAGTAGTCAAGCACCCTATTAAAAAAAGCAGGAGAAGAACAAATTTCTATTTTAAGCAAAATGAGATTCATTTTCATGTAGAAAACAGGCTGCAACCTCCAATTAAGAAAATTATCAAAGCCAGAATCAATTTCATTTTTTGAGATCGGTAAAAACTCAACATTTTTGAAAAATTCAGAGAGGCAATGCTGTTGCCCTTAACTATGCAAAACTTGTGAGTGTGACTTCTGCAATGCACACCAGTCACACCCTTCTCTGCCACCTGAAAGACCATGAGGAACATGGTGTTAAATGCCTTAGCCCAGCTCCTCTGCCTGAGTTATTTAACACAAAATCAGAATGTAAATACAAGTGTCTACTTAAATGGCACTCCCTTGAAAATGAGAGAGGGTATATTGTGGCATCACTTCAAACAAAAACACAAATACACTGGAAATCTTTAGTTTTCTTCTGTACTGTCAGAAATGTGATGATCAGGAATAGGTAATACAGGCATTCAGTGAGAGATACAGACCCACAAAGGGACACTCCAGCACAGTCCATTAATGTTCCTTGTGCCTACAATCTTTGTGTTTTGCCTTTTGGAAGTAGACTCAATTTAATTTCAATTGCAAAATTTAGAAATAAAAGGGAAGGGATAAAACAATAAGGAACACCAGCTTGCCATTCTTTTTACTTTTACGAATAATTTCTGATTCTTGATTGTAGTTACAATACTTTGTGCAGTTTCACTTAAACAGCTTTCATCAATACTCCACAGAATAATTTTGAGCCTTAGAAGATTCTAAGTTGCAGTTAAGTATACAAAAGCATGGTATTTTCTTACTTCAGTTGAAAAACTATGCATCATGTCCAAAAATCACACTTAAATATGGAGGGGGAAAGAAGAGTTCAGCATCTATGGTAGCAACCATCACACTACTTTGCACTATCTACATTTATATGAATATTGCTCCAGTTAAGCTGATGTTTGTTCTGTTCCATATCATGTTCCTCAAGAAATATGCTGGTTCAACAGCTGTGCTAAAACACTGCATCCCAGCCACTGCAGACGCACCATAATTCAATTTTCTATATTGGTACCATCTTTTCTTTCTATACACTCTCCACATTATCCGTAAAATCCACTACAGAACTGAGATGAAAAGCAACATGGGGCTCTGGATCACAAAAAAAGGAAAAAAAAAATCATTTAGGACAGCAGTAGCAGAGCCAAGTGCAATTCACAACTGAGCACCTTAATATCCAGAGTTTTCACACTCTGGTCTGAAAAATCTGCTCAATATATACAGCTTCTCTCTAATAAGATCAGGGCTCTTAGGATCAGCCAAACCAACCCACTGCTTAGCTGGCACTGAATTTGCTAACGCATTTCTCAGACTCATACTTACTAATGGAGTCTTGAAAAGCTCTTCTGAGGTCAATGAGGATAGGAATTCTCAAGTCTTACTCCCTAGTTCCACAGACTGTGGGGTTTTCTGTATCCAATCAGCCCTTTCTTTATCAAAAACAGGGGCAGACCTTGGCCACTGCTTCAACACTAAAGGTCATTGTAATACTGATGAAAAAAAAGCACAAGTGTTCAAAAATTCCTTTAAAAATCACTTTTTTGATTGCAAAGTAGGGGCAATAAGAACTGCTTTATCTTAAACATGAAAAATTACCAGTGATCAAGCACAAAGTGCTTCAGAATTGATGGAGGCTGGCTGAGCACAAGTACTGCTGAAAAGCCCAGTCACGGAGAGCCAGCTGGTGAGCTCTGGGGTGGGATTCTTGGGAGGGCTCTGTGCTCTGCTGCAGCTCATGGCAGCCCTGTCCTCAGAGAAACTCTTGAATTTTAGCTCTGGCCTTGGACCACAACACCAGAATCGATGGAGAGGTAAAATGGTACGAAAAGAAGTTAGAGGTATTCAAGTCAGCAGGAGCTGATTCAATTTAGAATCACAGAACCATTTAGGTTGGAAAAGACCTCCAAGATAATCAAGTCCAACCTTTGACTGATCACCACCTCATCCACAAAACTGTGGCTCCAAGTGCCACGCCCAGTCATTTGGTGAACACCTGCAGCAATGGCAACTCCACCTCCCTGGGCAGCCCATTCCAATGCTCCACAACCCTTTCCATGAAGGAATCCTTCTTGATGTCCAACCTGAACCTCTCCTGGCACAGCCTGAGGCTATGTCCTCCTGTCCTGTCACCAGATTTAGCTTAATTTTAGACTGCAGGAGCTACCTGACATCCCATTCCCAGCTTCTAACATTTGTCTTTGAGAAGTTCAAGAAAGCAGTGATATGCCAGAGGAAGGGCATGCAGCAACCCAAACAACTCATGATTAGAGGCTAGATTTGGGATACTCAGTGCTTTCCTTGAAACAGGCACCAAGCTGTAGCTGCCGTAGATTTCTATTATTCAGAGTGCAGTATAACTGTTATGAAAAATTGGGAGTTAATGGAAATACCTGAGCATGTCCTGGAATGTGAAACAAAGGTGCAAGTCGTGTCAGGCTTCAAAAGTTTAACCAAGTTGTGGTAGCAGGAGAAACTAATGCTGGTTAATGACAGCTTACTGCAGGACTTGCTCTATCTCCTTACTGTGTATATTGGCTTCTTCAAGAGCCAGGCATTAACAGCCTGATCAAATACAGCCATTTCAGTGCCCTGTCAGTGATAAAGGTCCACAGAAACACTCCAGCAATCCAGGAAGTTACAGGCTGATTCACCTGAACACATGAATTGAGTTGTCTAGCCTGGGGAGAGCTGGAAAATCAGTAAGTGGGATATACCTGTACTTCTTATCACACAATTCTGTCATTTTACCTTTGGTTATTTAAGTTACTGAGGAGATTCAAAACAAGTATGGAAAAATACTGCACCAATCCACATTGTGCTACTGCAAGTGTCAGACACCTTGTCTGCATTAACATCCTCCAGCCCAAAAGCACCACTTAAACCTCAGTGTAATATTTTCTGTAATCTTCATACCACACTTGTATCCAAGTCGAAGGCTGTAGCTATGCATGAACCAAGCAACATAAAAACTTGGAGTAATGTAGGACTATATTAAATTATGCATAATAGAAGAGCAAGTGGCAGATGGCATTGTAGAGTATGCTGAGATACTGGTATTTATACAATAAGCATTAAAATAAATGTGTCTATATAAATGAGGTTATTAGCAGGTATGATGCACCTGACACTGAACTAAATGTTTATTTTCAGGTTGCATGCATCATGCACAGGTTATTTTAGACAGATTTGCATCTGTCACATTGCAGGATTGATGTGACAGAGAAATGCAGACAGTAGTAAAGGGAGCTCACAGTAGCAGGTATTGGAGACAGACAACTATTAGGAGACAAAGGCTTCATAAAACAACAGCATGGAACAAAAAGAAAAACCTACCAACATCAGGGAAAACAGGAGGGACAATAGGAGGTGGCAAAATGCTTCAAAACGCTTGAAAAATGAAAAATGAGATCGGGAAGTTAAAAGGGACCTGTCCTGGAAAAAAAATTACTGCAAGATGTAACAGCAGCTGCTATGGAGTGTGACAGCCACTTAGGAGAGAGGGAAAAACCCTACTGCCTTTTGCTCTACTCATCCCAATGAATGGCAAGACTAAAAGACAGGAAATGCTGTCACAAATCAAACCAGTGTCCACCTCCTCCAGTCCTCTCTCTCTGGGCTTGCTCTCATACCCTGGTCCAGAAGTGGGCAGTTGAGGTGTGGGTCCCTTTCACTGTCCTCATAAAAATAATATATAACAAAAATCCACTGCAAACAGCACATATAGCATTGCCTTAAACTACCCTGGCAATACTTCCTCCCACAGTTGTAAACAGATTTTTGACCTTCAAGTCTGTTGCCCTAAATAGATGCCACTTTCCTTGTCTTATAAAAGGATATAAAGATGGACTTAAAAAAAAAATCTCCTGTATTTTTGTCACCAAAAAAAGAGCTCTAGGAGGAGATGGGTCACATTATATTCTGCCAGGTCTTACTTGGAAGAAATTCAAATAAATCACATGGGAACCAAAGCAAGAGTTTGAGTGACAGGTGGTAAAAACTTGGTGGAGATAACAGTGATATTTTGCTCATAAGGAATATTAATGATGGGGGAAGAAGGCAAATAGCCCAGATTCTGAACGGGAAGGGAGCTCTAGACACACCAACAGCCCTGCGTGTGTGAACCATTGTCCAGCCTTTCATCACCCTGTGATAATGTCACTGCTTAGCTCACCAGGCGTGCAGCTCAGACACTTTGGGGTGCTAGGGGAGGTGAAGTGTCTGTGCACAAATTAAGCATGTTTTTTCCCTCTACAAAACATCAGAAATAAAATTAATTTAAAGTCTCGTTCCACTGGTGCATTTAGAAGCTCCTCAAACAGTCTATTCCAAATCCACAGCAATTCTATAAAACAAAATGAATAGCACAAATGCAGCAAATATATCTCCTGCCAAGATGAGCTCTCCTGTTTTAAAATCTTTTATAGCATCTAATGTATTTATTTGCATCAAGAGGGCATTATGCCAGTTAACATCTGTGTTCTCTAGAGTTGGTAATTCTGCCTCCCATAACTAGTCATCAATTCTGCATGAAAATACACAACTGTCTTTCCACTATAGATTCTATCTGCTGCTCAAATTTTCCATGCACATTTAGCGAAATATTTAGTGAAATACTTGTGCATAAAGAGATATAGACAGGAAAGGACAATTCAAACATCTTTGGACACCCCGCCCCCACCTACTGATAGTATTTATGGACCTTTGTATTCAGAGCTGATATTCCATTATGAAAATAATTAAAGACCTAATCTCCTGCTAATATAAATTGACATGGCCTATTTGAAAGGTACAGGAAATTTCCCAGATGTCGATCAGCTAAAGAGTCAGTCATGAAACCCTAGGGCAATTCACAGCACACTAAATCAGTAAATGCACATATATTTTAATGTGGTTTAAATGACCTCAACTAACAATCAAATCAGTGCAGGTGTCTCCTCCTGAAAGGCAGACGTAATTTCAGCAAAAGTAAGGAAACTTTTCTGGTTTATAGCAGAAGAACTAGGTGCCAGGATTGTAAACATACTCAATCTCTCTTCAAATGTAGGTGCCTGAATACCTTTCCTTATCTAGCATTAAATGAGCAGGAAAGAAAACCATCCTTTGCCAGTGAGAAATGATAAAGGAGAATCAAAGTCATAGGAGACAAAGAAAGGATCAGAGATTTGGCCAAGATTGGGAGCAACTGGGTGGATCCAAGGTAAGCCATGTGCCAAGCAAAATTAGGTAGGTCATTAGAATGCAATAAAAGAACCAATTTTGTTTCCAGCATCACCACAAACTTTCCTTCCTCAGCTGACCCTGCTGCCAGCCTGACCAACCCTGGGGTGCAGCTGCACCACGCTGCTCACTGGCAACATCCCTAAAGGCTGCAAGCTAAAACTCTGCTTAGATCCCCAAAACCTCCAACTCTCAGCCCTAAAATTCAGTTATTGGGATGTTTGGCTTGTCAATGTCTGTGCCCTCTGCACCTGGTTTTATGAGAAAAGCTTCTAGCACTCTACTTTCTTTTTAAAGAATCACCTTGCAATTGGAAACCCACGAACTCTGTATTCTTTGCACACGAGCATTAACAGAAAATGACTGTCCAACAGCATGGTCTGGTGACTATCCTACTAATTAGTGAACTAACCATTGCCTAAATGACAGGTGGTTCATAAAGGCCACTTACAGATGGCCTGGGGAGTATTAGCAGAAGGACAAGGGGCCACTTTTCACTGCCTCAGTATTTGCAGCGCACATTTTATTGTCTGACTGTTTCCCCAGGAACCTTTGCCACTTCATGCTTGGGATCTGTGCTTTGGTTTCTGCATAGCTTCAATTGTACAAGAAAATAGCTGTGTAACACTCCAGCAATCAGAACAAGGGATTTCAGATGAAGTGCTCTGAATATCCGCAGAAGAAACATCTTAGAATGATGAGGTCAACAACATACCCAGCATCTCCTAGAGAAAACACATACCAGTTTTTACTGCTTCTGGAGAGGTTTGTGAGCCAAATTATAGTTCCTATATTATTGTCAAACACAGTACTCAGGTTCCCAGTTTATTAGTCAGAGGCAGGTATTTTATTTATCTGTTGCAGTTACTGTTTTTTCTTTTTTTTCCTTCAGGTTTCTCTTCAGCTTGGTGTTTTCTCTTGAAATGGCTCATATTTTGAACAAGAAAGCAGATTTATTTTCTGTGATATATGTTCAGTTGGTGATATCAGAAAATAAGTGGAAGAATGTGGTATGGTTTCAGGTTACATGTGGGAGCCAATTTTCTAGGATTAATGGCTCAATTAAATGGAAGTATAACTTCAATATTCTTTTTAAAATGTGTATCAAATCACACCATCTTTCTCATTCCTGGAAAATGTTTTAGTTATTTTACAGACCAGTGAAGTTCTGTAAGTCAGGTCTTTTTTTGTCTCAATCACAACAGACTAAACTTGCAAGCTTGTGTACATACATTCTTGCAGGGCAATTTATAGCAGTGCAATGTCAGTCAATACCACACTTAAAGAAACAACAGGGCTTTCACACTAGCTATGACTGTAAATTACTCTTTACCTCACTGTTCAGATTATTAACTCAATTAATCCTTCTGTCCAGAAATCACCACCTTTATAGATAGTTCTCCAACACAGAAGGTCAAAGTGGAGCCATCCAGCCAAGACACCTATTGCCTTCCCAGTTGCAATAGAAATCCTGAAAGTGGTTCAAATTTGGCTTCATGCATTTAAAACAGGAAATTATGTACTTCTACATTTGCCAAAAAAATGGCTTATGTTGAGGCTTTTTTGTTCTCACTGCACAGTGCAATAATCAAAGGCTAATGAGCAAAATTTCTCTGTGAGTAGGTGAGAATTCCTTTGAGTTTTTCCCCCCCACTCTTTCCTAAGACTGAACTGTGACAGTCAGAGAACTTTTTTTAAATGAAAAGCATTACAGGGTTGCAGTGTATTCCAGCATGAATACAGCAGCAGGCAGAATGAAGGAACCCCTTGCTAATCTGATGTGATTCCACCCAATTCTCCCACACACTTGAGTCATGGTCAAGCTGTTGAGCCTCCATATATTGGGATTAATGCAAGCAGCAAGTAAAAGTGTTCTCTGACAGGATATTTTGACTCCACCTTTCTATTTTCCACTTGGCCCAGACCTGAAAGCAATGAGAAACTGTGTGATCAGAATCATCTGAGTAGTTCTGATACTTCTGTAAAAAAAAGTGCTCTAATATTATTTGGCAGGGACTGCTGCCTCCTAATCATCAGACTCACATCTTCTCAACGCAGACAGCAACAATAGGCACTGTCATTTCCCCTAGAATTGGAGCACAAAAGCCTTCAATATGTTTGATTTTTCTGTCTCAGAACTCTTGATTTTCCAGGTTGTCCCTAAACACAAAACACAGAAGTTTTATTGTTCATTTTATAATGAAACATTTCAGAATTGTAGCTTATTGTTTGAATGGTAATTAGATACTTTTGGTCTTCTTTTGAATGCTACTTTTTTTTTTTTTTATTTAAACACTTTTTGTTGTTGAGCAAACTGAGGTGTACTCCTGGCTGCCCCACTACAAACAATTCAATCTGGCAGAAGCTGCACATGTCACTGTTCTGTGTCTCCTCACAGGAGCAGAGAACTGCATTGGTGCAAATGTCCCTGTTGATCTGCCTCGACCACCTATGTCTGCTCTCCAGTTCCTGCTGGCACCCATCAATTCTCAGTGGTTCAGCACAGGAGGTGGAGAAACACCAGGCACTGCAAATTCTGGCCACAGTCTGAGCAACACAGACTCAAGGCATTTATTTCTCAAACATCCCACTCCAACATCTGGGGAAAAATAGTAACTACAATGCAAGTTCTTGAATTATAATGCTCTGTGAGGAAATCAAGGACTTTTTTTGTGCATCTGTATGCATGAAGATCACATATTCTACCAAGAGCAACAGAGCATGATAGAAGTTCATTGTGCTTTAGTGAAAAGGTCATTAGACATTTGAAATAGCAATTACCTGTATCTATTCACTATCCCCTATGACATCCCTAATAAGAGAGTTCTCTTTTATCATGCCTTTTAGACAGTACATTTCACAGACACTGTAACAAGGAATGCAGGTTTTTTTAATTACTTTTATATTTTGAAATAAATTATTACGTAATAGTTTTGGGGGTGCCATCTTTCTTTTGTGAGCTTGGAATGAGTAAGTGAAATGCCTGGCAGCAAAAACATTAACAAAATTGTTAGATCTTTCGAAAAAGAACTATTAATTAAACCACAGCATTCTGGTGCATTAAAATGCCTATTGCTAAATTCTGTATTTGAGAGATAGGAGGAGGCAGCAAGGGGCCACCAGAGTTATCCAAGGCAGAGATATTGCATCATGCTCAGGTTATGATCAGTTGTTTCATAAAAACAAGATCAGACCATGACCAGCAGCAGCTCCAGCCTAGCTGCACTTACCTTTTTTTTTCTTGTCCCCAAGAAGACACTTAATATAAAATTTAATCATCCAAAATTGTCAGACCCAGGGCTCCCTTATAAAAGGTCCCCTCACTGAAAGGATACAGAATGTTTTTTTTAAAAGTAAAGTCTTTGTACTTCACATTTCAAATGCTTTTTGATTTTTCTTTTTTTTTTTCCTTGTACCTTTAATATAAGCTAAAAATAATTTTAATGGTGATTGCCATGGCAATAAGTAAGCTAAGCTCTCAATATTTGAGCTTCCAACTAACGCTGGAGTGTTCAGTGTCGTGCTTTGATTGGGCTTTATCACACCCAGTTTAACAGAACAAACCCCACACAGCACTGAGCTTCATCATGGCTCCACACAGGCCAGCACAGGGAGGAATTTGGATCCAGCTGGGAAGGGAACAAGGACACACGAAGTCTAAGTAATTTCTTGAAAGTAGGAGTGCTGTGCTTTAGTGCATGGGAATGCAGCTGTAACAGCTGCTGCTTTCAGCCAGGGGACTGAGGACTGGCCGTGGAGGAGCTGTTCTGCATTTTCCATGGGTACCTCTTCCCAATCCTCCACCTCTGGCACTTTCTTCTGCACAAAGCCTGTTTTACCTGCACTTTTTCAGAGGCAAGAAATCCAGTCCTAAGTGAAGAGGTCCAAGTCTCTGGAAATAAACTTGGAGTACTGAAGGTGCCTCCATGACTTTGGTGAGGTGTTGAGAAAATGAACTTGATACCAAAAGAAAACTGTTATTGATAAGGCATTAGGATCAATTTTGTATCTCTGCCTTGTTTTTATTAAAGAAATATTATATTTCTCTTCAAATCACACAAATTTAGTATATGCTTGTCTATAGGGGACATAAAAGATGGGTAATCAAGAAAACTTTCAATGGCTTTTCCTGCTTGACTTGCTATATAAAGGGCAAGGAGCCTGATTTTATAGACCCTACGATATAAAAAGGATTCAAAACGCAATATACAGCTTTTTGTTGTTGTTTGCTTCAATAAATCTACATTTTATCTTCTCTGCAGGGCACAAGTTTATCTTCCAAACAGCATCCATTTTGAAGAAGCACTCATCAGCACTGCAGGATAATTTTTTTGAGAAGTGCTGCAGGATTTCTGACTCCTATGGAGCAGGAGTATCAGAATAATATAAAGATTAGAGCTTAAAACATAAGTAGAGGAGAGTATACTGCCCTCACCTTCAGTGACAGACAGTGCTTTGGTGTGCAGATGCACTGGTAGAAAATGCACAGCCCTGCTCCAAACTGTAAGAAAAGCAGCAATATCATGCAGGTGTGTATTCATGAGGGCAGGTGCAGGCAGACAAGCCTGATTGTGACACCACACGTAGCCAGTCACCTGTAACTTGTAATTTTTCACTGGTTCTGCATCTCTGTATAACTTCCCTCAAATCAAAACCCTAGTTCATCATACTGCACATTACCACCAGGACCCATTACCACAGCTTGAGCCTTTATTAAGGTATCAATATTCTTCCCAGCACTCTTTGCTCCACAATCCTCAATTAAATTACTGCTTTAATTGTCTGCTGTCACTGACAGGTGAGTTCATGTGCTACTCCACAGCAGCCACTGAAGGTATTTGCCTAACTGCAGAATTACAGTACAGATTTAAACATCCTTTCTTTAAGCATAAGAAATGATCATAAATCATTGCTTCAGCACAATCTTCTCCAAATGGTGTGTTTGGGGATTTTCCCCCCCTTTTTCCAGGCTGTGATTCAGACTAGCACTTGCCACTGGCCTGATTTAAAAGTTACTTTCTGCTTTCCAATTTTAAAGGTTCTTTCTGCTTTCCAATCTCTATCAGTATTCTGAGAGCACCAATATTCACCATGAGTATTTCTCTTAAAATAGACAGATTTTTTAAAGTAGTTGTCCATATTTTGTGTGCCTGGGTATCCTTCTTATATTTTAATGAACATCCAAGGATGAGGAAAGGGATTGACACACTGGAGTTAAGTTAGGAAGCCAAATTCGTTATGTTTTCTAGTAAATAATACATTGTTTTACCTGGACTAAGCCTCACCCTGTTCCATGCAGAACAAGAGCAACAGCATCCACCTGCACATGGCTAAAAGTGACAGTGCCTCCAGCCACACAATATCCTTTGTATTCTGTTTTGATTGTTTTATATGAGATCAGAGATTTAAACTGTGCTGAAGTGCTTTATAGCTCCAGCTAAGTTAAGAACTGACATTTTAATGGCACGTTTGAGGAATTTATACAGACAAGTCACCTGACCCTAATGTGATAGCTTCAGCGTAGCCCGGAGTAATTCAGCCCAGACCCCGTGGGGTCAGACAAAACCGTAACTCTCTTTAGTCTCTGAGCTATTAAAATTCAGCTAGACTGCGAAGTTGACAGCTGTTTACTGTAAGGTTACCTCCTGCCTGCCAAATAATGGGGCTGCTCTTGGCACCTTTCCACCCTCTGAGTGGAGAAAAGGCTTCCTTGTCATCGGAACGGAGCTGGAAACGTCGCGCTCCTCCAGCCGGGAATGTGGGTGCCTTGGAACAGGCTTAAGTAAGACTGAACTGCTCCATTCCCTTACCTCACTTCTTCTCAAAGTAAATGTTATCTCAGCGTTTGAGGGGAATATAAACTCCAAGCTAGGATTCTGCCTAGCAATACAGGCAGACCCACAGAGAGATTAAGAGTAATGGCAGCTGCTCTTACAGAGCCTCCCAGCTTTCTCAGGATCTCCACATTGCTGTGGGAGAGAAGACCAGCTTCTCCCTTATAGCTTTGCTCCCTTAGCTATAAGCAAAAAGCAATACTTTCTCCTTTGTTACATGAAAAAAAAAAAAGGCGTAATTTTTTATCATCAGCTGCCAAGAAGACGCATATTAATGATTAAAAAAGACAAATGTCACGTTGAGATCAAGAAAAAGCACAGAAAAGTCAGCAAAACCCTCTCATTAGAGCCCTAATCCCCATTCCTCATAATTTCGTAATTCTGGGTTTTAATTTTGGCTTCTAAAACTGCTCTCATGTCTGTAGAAAACATTTTGCATTATAACAGTATTAGCTAAAAATAGGGTAGGGAATACAACAACTCCCCTTCCTTTTTAGCTTTCCAGCTCTCCTGTGTGCTCTCTGCACAAGCCCATGAGTTTGCACTCCCTGCCACAAAGCTTGGGTGTCTCACCAAAGGGGACAAACCCTCCTCATTTTCCTTTCTAGTCAAAACCCCTTGCTCAAAGGTACAATTCAGAACCACTCACAACACGTGCAAACAAACAAAATCTTCCATTTTCCAGCCACTCTACCTGTGGAAGGTTACATAGAAGGCAATAAAACTACGAATTCTTCCTCTTGCTGTGTTTTAAAAAGAAAATAGAGCAATAACTGGTAATTTTCACTCAAAAAATGCAGTGTAACTACCTACCTGCAACAGCACTGCTGGGCTTCTGATCCTCACAAGGGGAGCTGCCAGTCCACCACCCCAGCAGGCTCAGGTGCCCAACCTGAAAGGTAGAGCCCCCTAAACCCCTCTCCTTTTAACTTTTGCGGTTAATTAGCTCTAAATAGCTTTTCTTGCACCTGCCTTGTTTGGGTCTTAGGCTCTGTGTAAGCGACCCCAAGTCCCAAACTCAGTGTGGGAGTTGACTGTGGTGAGCAGCAACTGCTGTGTGGGTGTTTCAGGAGCTGGCTGGGAGGCAGCTCACTGATACTTGCAGGTTTTAAGTCACTTGATAACTTCTGAAAATTTTATCTAAGTGCTTTGAACACCACCAAACGTGAGCAAAACCAGGATGCAATGGAAATACTCCTTGTGAACACGGAAGGTGTTCTCACCCTAAAATGAGCTGCAGAGCAGATATTGTCAGTCATATGGAGGCACTGAGCCCAGGCTTAGTGCAGGTCTAACACCCCAGGCTGAAGGTAGCAGCTGTCTGCTGCCTCCCATCCCATCCCATCCCATCCCATCCCATCCCATCCCATCCCATCCCATCCCATCCCATCCCACTCCATATTATCCAGTGAATTTTGCTAGTCTGGGCTGGTACTGTCTTCATCATCCATCAATGGTCGGCTGTTGTGTCCCCCAGGAAAGCAATCTCCACCCTTCCTGGGCATTAGGATCAACTGTAATTCCCATTTATTTTACTTGTCTCACTCGTTGTTATTTACCAAGCCCTCCTTGGTTTCTGTGTTGTTAGTTCCTCTGTTTGCCAGGACTAAGATGGATGTTGAGTTCTTAGCAAACAGGACTGTTCAACAGATGGCTGCTCACTTCATGCTCTATTGGACTGATTGTCTGGTCTTTTTATAATTAGATTTTTTCTGGTGCTTTGTATTATTTTAATGAATCCTTATTAATGAGTGGGGCTAAACAAAAAAGGCTGTCAAGTGTAATGATTTTTAATAGTTAAGAGCAGGACTTCTTATATAATCGCATTTTGGCCTGAAAACCATCTCCAGATTCTACTTGGGCATGTGCAGGAAATTGTTTTGGATGCCATTATTTTTAAAAACTCAAGTAATTTTCTTCAAACCAAGATCATTTTCTTCCTCTAATGAGTATTATAAAACCTGTCAGGTCTGAGGCTTCTATCTTTAGCCATTTGTTGGAATTATGCAAGTCCAGAATTTAAAATAGAACATATGGAGCCTCCTGACTTGGTTCAAAAATGGCAGAACTAATTCCATAGAAAGATTTTTCAGAAAAAAGCTGACTTTGAAGCCAAGTGGATCATGGAAAATTTTAGCAAAAAGTATATTTTGAGAAGGTATGAGTTGCTTAAAATGCTGTGTTGCATCTTAATCTTAACTTTAGCATTTGCTATCAGGAATGCTGTAATAATATTATAATTATCTACAATATCTGAGAAATTTTTGTTCATCCTACTTAAAGGTAATACAGTGTGAGTCACTAAAAATTATAAAACTGAATTGCCATTTTAATTTCAGGATATCATTACCTCTGCTTTGCATGACCCAGATACACCTAGCTAGGAAGAAAGTTTTACATATATTTATATTTACACAGAAGTGCACATTTACACAGAGCGAAAAACAGACTTGATAAAACTGAACATCCCTGATCTCTTGGGCAGTGTAGTGCTGGACACTGAGAAAAAGTTACTCCGTGAGGCTTCTCCTCCTGCCTGTTTTTTTCTCTCTCTGCTTCTTGGCAGTTTTTCCCAGCGCCAAGGCGGCGGTGAAGGTCTGAATCCAGCGATCTGAGTGGGTGATATCTATCAATCTTGTGCCACACATATGCACCATTGCTAGGCAACAGGTAGCAGCACGACACCCACATCCTGCAATTTCCTTTTGGTGACTGAGGCTTTTACTATATTAATTATACAGAACTTTATTTCATGCATTTCAGGCTTAACTTATATTTTTAAAAACTCTTTGAGCTAAGATTACTTTCTGCTGTTCATGTTGAATGAACAAATATTGGCAACTGATAAAATCATCATTCTAACAATTGCTAGATATCAATGTGGTACATGAAGGCTTCTAAAATTGCAGATAAGTGTGGTATCAGATTATTTTGTGTAGAAAATAACTATGCTACAAGGAAAAATTTTTGTTAGGCCTTCAAAACATAAAAGACATAAAAAGTGAGAGGATAACTAGGGAGGAAGTTCTTTTATTCTCTACTTGCTTTCTCTACTTTATTTTTTTGCTGGCTCCTCTTTTTCAGTGGTTAGGATGCTACAGAGGGACTAAGCTGCAGATTTACTTTGATGCCCCATCACAGACTTTTTGTGTGACCACGGGCACACGAGGCTGTGTTTTACTACAGAGAGAAGGCGAGTGAGCTGCACTCACTTTACTCCTCTTGAATTAGCCCAGCTCAGGAAAAATGGCCAGCCCTTCAGCATTATTGCACCCTTGCAGGCAATGTATTTTTCTATGGATCTGGGATTTCTCAGGGATGTGTTCCACAGTTATTTAAGCTGCAATAAACTGGGTCATTCTACACATTTAATTTTGAAATAATTTGCCTGTCCTTCCTGAATACACAAAGGAAATCCCTGAAATGTCCTCAAATGGAGCTAGTCTATTTGTTGTAAAGTGCTTGTGTTAGCCACTGATGAGTAATAGTAAGTTCAGCTTTAGTTCACACCCTCTGAGAAACCAGGCAAATCAAATTAACAGTATCATCATACTCATATTCAAAGTTTTGCTAGCAGACATAACACAGTTCAGGGCAACCCCTGAATTACAGCCCAAACTACATTTGCAGCAAAAGGCTCTTTGAAGGTGTGTTCAAATGATCAATTGAGTTACCATTACTTGCAGAACTACCACTGGTTTCTACATCTCAGCTAAACATGAGTAATTCAGTAGGCCAGTATCATTTTTGAGAAATTGAACTTAATCTCACTTGTATCACTTTATCACAGTGTTTGTGAGCTGACTGTGGTCTACATGTGCACATATAAAAGTGCCTAACACATGAAAATTCCATATCAGTGCAGATAGTTCCATAAGAACAGCTTGACTTCTGCTGTATTAAGATGATTGGAAAGAGGGAAGAACTGTCCAAACCTTTATGTAATTTTTTTTTTCCAGACAAGTACTTATATATATTTTGTAATGCAATTTTTTTTAAATAAGTGAAGCCTCTTTTAAGTGTGTCCATGGGATCTGAATCAGCACCATTTATTGTGCAGGCATGGCCTGCACTTGCGTGTTTGTCTGAGGATTATTTGCTGCTGTTACTCACCAGGTTTTATGTTCAGGTTATATCTATGACTGGAGTGTACTTTCCATTCAGAAATTTTACCTGAATACAAAGGGAGTGACTTCAAGAATTTGAAATGAATGAAGAATTTTTTCTTTTCTTCTGCAGCTGGACTTCTCCTGCCATTGGCTCAACACTGCAAAGGGAAGCAAATCGCAAAGCTGAACACAGACCTAAAGATAGGAAGGCTGCTGTACTCAGCTCTGAGGTTTAGCCAGGGGGGAAATGAGAGAGCAGTAGCTTTAGAAGACATTTTCCCTCTCCATTTAGACTTAAAAAATCAGTGCTGGGATAGTCCCAGATGGGCAGCTTTGTTTGAATGCCGAGTTCTCCTGGACGCCGGGTGGACTCCAGAAGGAAAGTCCAAGAGCTCGGAGCAGCAGGTCAGGACAGCCTGGAGAGCAGCGCGGGTGAGGAGCTGTGTGGGACCTGCTGCACATCCAGCCGTGATTAATGGGCTTGGAGAACGAGCTCTTCAGCTACCAAACACCTCCTTAACACCGAATCCCGCTGGCCTAGGCGAGAAAATGCAGGCTGACAAGCACACATAAAAACCTGCACGGGTTTTTGATTAGTTTGTTCCCTGTTGCTGCACAGTTCTGTGCCAGACACGAGCCCAGTGAGAGCAGAAAACCCTGCCATGTTTGCAAATACTTGGTAGTCAGATAGGAGCATGACTTTGAGAGTCAGAATTTATAGCTTTAAAATACTGTTGTTTAACCAACAGAGTGGTTTCAGTTGCCCTGTTAGTATTTGGATTGTTGTAATTTCCGCTAAGAATTCAGCAGGCAACATCAAAAGCTTTAGCTTGGGGAATTCCTAAGCAGGGATATGTTTAACACAATTACAGATGTATTTGTAGAAGATGCAGAACTAGCTGTAGGAACTGATAATTTAATTAAGTTCAGCTTTTTGTGATTCATACGCCTAATATTCTGAGTACCATATAAAAAAATAAATACAACTTAATTCTTCATAGGGCATTGCTTTGTTCTGCTATGCAAGCAAACAGCTGGTTACATGGAAGGCATAGCTTTGATTTGCTATAAAAATTGGGACCTCATTGTACAGCGAAATGGCTTTCAAATACAGCTAAAGAAAACAGGCTTCATATACATAAATACATAAAATCCCCAGGGAAATATTAACACCATATTGGGGAATTTTATGTTGAAACTCACAAATTATATGAAGCCTTGAATACCAGTAGCTGAAACAGAAAAAAAAAATGATCTTCATAAACAATGGTATAATGCACCTTTCTTAAAATGTTAACTCTCAGTTTTGCACGAGGATTTAATGCAACTGCCATAAGACTTTTAAGTAAAGTCTCCCTCTTATCCCTGGGCTACATACTGTGATCAGCAGAGGTGCTGGCTTTATCATTTCCATAGACCTGATGCAGCAGTAGTTCAGTGACAGTCAGTGAAATTACACCAGTGAAACTGAGAGAATCAGGTCCATGTTTATTAAGTAGAAATATTTCTTTATGGACTCAGGAGATGCTTAATACATATCTGGATGTATATGGTAGGCAGGGAAAACCAGTCTTCTCCTGGACTGACTGTATAATTTAAAATGCAGTCACTCTAAAACCTCATGTAAAACAAGTTTGCTGTATTTGTAGATACCATGAAGGTCAAAGGGATTTTATAGACTTTTTTTACCTTATTTAAGTAGTGCATCAGTAATCAAATTCTGCTTATTGTTAAAACCCTGTAGCTACCTGCAACTAAGCAAAACCCCTATAATTTACAATAAATACAGTCTGTCATAAAACTGGGTAGACAGAAGTTTAAGACCTGAAGATCTTAGGAAAAAAGAATTCTTTGGCAGAGGAGGCAACATTTGTATAGATTTCCTATACAAAGCCAAAATCACTCTCCTTCCAATTGTCTCTAGAAAGCACAAGGAACGTTACGTGTGATACCCACTGCAAGCAGGTTGTAATATCTGGTATAGCCTTTTAGAACCTCTTCCATCCAAAGTGGTGCCCCTGCAGAACCCCAGCTGCTGGGTTTTGTGCCAGGAAGGAAAGGGAAGAGCAGGGGAGCAGTAAAGCCACACACGGAGTGAAAGGCTTCGGCACCGGGAGGAAGCCGTCACGGGGAGCCCGGAGCTGGGCTCCTCCTGCCATGGAATAATTCACTGTGCTGTAAACCTGGCACACATGGGGAAAGCAGAGGGGCCAGAGACACATCCCAAATGGACCCATTTCACAGGATTTCTCCTTTGGAAAGTGGCTGTCTGTGCTGCAGCTGGAGCCTACCCAAGTCAAGATGGTTTCGTGCTTCAGGAGAAGCAGACACAAAAGTGCGGTTTCAGAAGACAAGAACAGCATGATGAAGCTGCTCCTCACTCTCTGAGTGGCAGTATCAACTGAAAATAATTCTTCCAGCAAATGTCAGGATTTTTTATTTTGTTAGAAAGTTAGGGCTTAGTATGTTTATGTGCATGATTAACCCGTCTTTGTTTCCAACTCTCAGATTGTCTAAGTTTGAGAACTGTAAGTTTATAAAATTTGAAACACCAGAAGTACTTTGACACTCAGAAGACATCAGCATCTGAAGCAGTTTGGCTTTTGTTTGCATATTTGCTCTTGCTTTGCTCCACATCAGGGTGGACAGAGAACACTGCCAAATTGCAGAGGTGACATTTTGCTGATGCACAGGGCCGCCAACAATAAAAGAGGAAATGTAGGTACTGGGCATATGTGGATTTTTCCCAATGCTCTTTTGTTGGTTCAGCTTCACAGAGTGATGATTTTTTAATTTGCTTTTAAAAAGCCAGAATTATCTTGATGCTATTGAGCCATTAAATTTCCTCAGTACATATATGCATATATGGATAACATAACAAGAAGACAATGAAAAGAAGAGTGCAGCTTGATTCCTTGTCTCTTTTGTTGAACTGTTTCAAGTTCTCTTCTTGGAGGAAGATGTAATAGTTTCAGCTGGAACACAGAAAGATAATGATGTACAATTCTAATGTGCAAAACAGAATCTCCATTACAAGGACCCTTAGACAATAAACATATAATGAGTCCAGAAGTAATTTCTCACTGAAAGCTGATGGTTCCAGAGTCCTTGACCCGAGTGTGGGATTTGTTTTGTCAAGATGGCCAAAGCCATCACAAGTACATAAATTGAAAAAGGGCAAAATTATTATATCAAAACGTTGAGAAAACTATTCAGACTAATGAGTGCAATCTACAGGAAGATCAGCCAAGGTTAGCACCAGATGTTTCTTGTCCCACATGCCACAGCTTGATTGTATTGTAATTAATTCAGCTGAAAAGTCTCTGTGAGAACTCTTCTCAGCACAATTTCAAGCTTGGTTTCAAATACCAGAAATAATTTCTGATTTCTTAAAACATCCTGGAAAAAAATGTGAGACTCTGCAGTTAAAGCATGCCAAAAAGTACTTATAAAAATTGCATTCAAAGAGCATTGAAGGAGTATTCTCAAAGTAGTTATGATTACCACCAGACCTTTGGGCTCGGAGCCCAAAGGTACAGCACAAAAGCTCAGGGCTTTATCCAATAAACATTTGCCCTAGATCATACTCCAAGTTCAGAGGTGCAACAGAATTTTGAACCAAGCCATAGTAGTATTTATCCAGTTCACCACCCAGAACATGAACAAACAAAAAAAATCAATATCTCCCAAAGTATTTTACAGCTCATCCTCTATTTTTTTATGGCATATCCTACCAAAGACCTACTATATTCTTGTTGGGAAGAAATATGCTTGTAGTTATTTAAAGTTTAAGGTCCAGTTAAAAATTACTTTAATGAAAGTCAGATACTCACAGGCATGAAGTTAAGAAATAAATAAAACAGAACATACTTTATCATAATATACCACTTTATTTTGTTACAATATTTACAGAAAGAACACATTGAAATTGCACTTCCAAAACACTTTAAACCTAATTCTGGACAATACAAGCCTGAGACAAAATGAGATATGTTAAAAATTATGGCTCTGATTTTCCCAAAGTATTGACCACCCAAGTATATATTTAACTTCAGGTAGAATTGTGGTCAGCATGCCTGAAAATTGGGGTCTAAATTAAAGATAAGTGTTTTTACCTGGGTAACATCCCTGTAAGTACCACCCACAAATTATATAGTTTCTTCTCATAGGAAAATTGTCTTTTGGACAAAAGTACAGACCAGTGTCAGCCCTCTTACAGGCTGCATACTAACAGAAGGAGGAGAAGGAAAGATTTATTTGGAATCTTCTAATTGACCTCAGTGGGATTGGGCCTGGACCCATTAAAACATTTATGAAAAGCAGTTTTAGAGCATGAAGAGTACCCAATCTAAAACATTAATATCTAGGTAATATTAAAAGTAATTTGTTTCAAAATTGCACGCAGGGGAGGAGCAAAGTCCTGGTTGCATTCAGGACTAAATTCCTTCAACTTTCTGTTGATCTTTTTTATTGTTATTTTTTAAAATGTTGCAGAGAACAAAACTGTTGTTTTTCCTCAGGCTCCTCCTTCCCCTGCACTGACCCAAGTGTTAGTGACACTCCTTGCTTTCAACTCTGTCCTGCATTATCCTGATTTTTGCACTAATGTGCCAACATATCACAGCTCCATCCTTTCCCAGGAATGACGTAGGCAGTTGAAGGCATTAAAACAAATAGGCCTCCAAAATTAATGTGTTTTCCAAGAAGTAAGCATGGAGACATCCAAAGCCAGGGGGAATGTTCACAACAGGGGAGTTCAATTCCAGGGTGCCACAAAATGTTCTCCATCACTACAGAATGGCAGAAACCTGTTCTTAATGCTGTGATAGATGCTATAAATATGCCACTTACTCAGAGTTATTGGATATGGGAACATGCAAATCTACCAATAATGCTTTTGCTTTACGAAGGGCACAGCAACCAGAGGTAACTGCCTCCCTAAGGGTTTAACAGGAGCTCTTCAGATGGTTCCAAGTCCAAACACAAACTGCTGCTGGTGTTTGATCACTAACAAGTGCCTGCATGAAATCACCCAGGGAACGTGAAGCCAGTCAGCAACCGGAACTGCTGCGATATAAACGCAAACAGATTGGCAGGAAACTTTACTGACCTTCCTTGTCCAGTACATCTTTTCTCCAATTCCCAAATCACTGGCTTTTCCTGTTGTCCTTTACTTTTTACTTCCAGAGCCTCCCCAAGTGATCAATGGCCATACACACATGGCCCTTCGAACGCAGGGATGTGGTGTGGCAACTCCTCCAAGGAGGAGGAGCCGTGTAGTTATCCCAGAGCAATAAAAGACATAATTTCAGTAAATAATGTAGCAGCCCAGCTTTTCACTAGAAAAGATCTGCAATGTGATGCCAGGGCTTGTTTTCTCTTCTGTGCTCAGGGGGACGTGAAGGAGTCACTTCACCCAGGACTGTGAGTGCTCCCATCCAAAGGTTGTCCATGCTGGAGGTCGACATTTCGCTGTTTCTCCCAACCTCTCTCCAAAGCCCTCCCCTGACTACCTGGAATTTTTAGAAATTGAGGTATTTAAGACTTGGTATTTTGGAGTTGAAAAGCAAAACATTTTGATTCGAGAACTCAGTCTTCAATGTCTCTTGAGCGGTGTGGTCTCAGCGCTTTGTGTCCTTTTATTTAATTTGTGCTTCCTACCTGGGCTATGTCTTACACAGACAACTGCAGCCTGTTTCTCAGACAACTCAAATTTTAACCAAACACAACTACTTTCTTTTCTTGCTTGTTTTTCAGGGAAAAAAAAATAGATTTGTTGCAGGGCTACAAATTTTTAGGGAAGAAGCAAAATCTCTGCTAAAATTACCTGGAGAACGTTTTTCAAGTAGGCCTACTTTTTTTTTTAAGGTCTGTTCCAAGTGAGGAATCTTTGATGTAGTCAGCAAGACTTTTCTTCTGCCTAGAAGACCTATTGATATATCACCAAATAGAGAGCAGAGAAAAAAAACTACCCTTGTGTGTCACTGGATTCTTAATCTATTTTATGAGCCTTAAACACTACAACTCTTTGCACAGTAGAAATTTCAAAAGATCCAGAAACTCCATTTTTTCCTCTTTTTGTGGCTTTTCTAAACCTGAAGTTTTATGTTTCATGAGTATTTTTAAACAGCACAAACATTTTTAGGCTTTTTCTTACTTTCCTTATCAAGGAAGAAAGAAGAAACCCTGTGAATCAGATCCCACGTGTATAATCACACAACTCTATGAACTAAGAGCATCTATAAAAAGCATTCAGCTCTAACATTGCTGTATAGGGAATGCTTAGACTTAAAAATTATGCTGTTTGGACTAGCAACTTTGAATACATGTTATGAGCAATGCATCTGCACTAGTACTTTTTATTTTCTTTTTTTAACTTAAATCAGGGGACATGAGAAACCTGACTGTCTACAATAAACCTGCTAATTACTTCACCTTTTGTAATTCCCATTCCTCTTTCTGTTTCACATTTCCATTATACCAATAAGCACACAGCTAAAATATTTTTTAAAAATTGATCAGATCTCGACTGCCAGCCAGCAGGTTTACAGTAGTAACCTCAACCAAGTTTATAATGATTTCACATTTGTCATCCTTTACAGAGCCAGGGCCCACTATAAACCTTGTTGGGTTGGGCTGAATTCATCACTTACCTTGGGAGGACTCATTTACAGTGGATTTTCCATCTTTATTTTTAGGCACAGTCACATCCCAGACTGGGGGCTCACCACAGAGGTGAGGGGATGGTGGCCAGGGCTGAGGGGTGTGGAAATGATGGGGACATGAGGGAGCAAAGGGCTCCTGGCCACCCCAGAGGAAACCCACACCTCCTCCCTGTTGCCTTCATACTCAGGGGAGTGGGGACTAATGAGGGAGCAGCTTCTCATTTGTCTCACCTCACCCCAATTTACAGTCCAGCCTCAGCAGTTTCCAGAGACAGCAATGGGTTTCTTCCACCCGCCTCTCTTCCACCTGACCAAAATCCCTTGTTTCTTTCCATCACACAAAAGCAATCTCTTTACACCTGAGCCATCTCCACTCAGGAATCCCATCTGGCAACAGCGATCAGCTTAGGCCCTTGTCTCAACCACTCTCCAGTGTCTTCACCCAGAAGTTTTTTCCCTCTCCCATTAGTCATTTTGGTATCAAAGCACAACTTGGAACATTCAGGTGAAGGCCCTTCTTTTTTATTCCAATTTTGTTGCCAATTTGCATCTTCCTTCCAGTCCCATTTCATTGTGACCACAACATGTTTATCTTTGTTTTTCCTTTTTCTTTTTTCTTTTTGAGGAAAAAGGCTTATTGTTTATCTGCATCTCCCTGGATCCTATCTCTAAATTATTGCACCATGAACAACCCTCCAAATAGAAACCACACAAGGGAGAGAATACTCCAACCGCAGGGAAACGTTCAATCAGAGATCACACTATCAGGCACCAGAGAGCCCAGCTACACAGGCTCAGGAAATTCAGTTTCATTAACTCTACTCATCATCCAACTACACATCTCACACTCTATCATCTCCTCTTATTTATCTATTGCCTCCTCAGATCTTGAGTGCTTCTCCCCTCTTTACTGAGTCCTGAGGCATTTCCATTATACTTCTTTTCCCCTTCTGTTATTTTAGCCCTGCTGTCTTTTTCCCCACAGTGTTTTGCTCTGCATTTAGAGCCAGAAGATCAGCAAGCATGGACAGGATGCAATGATTCATCCCCCTAGCTCTCACCTCAACTGTACAGCTACAGCAGGGAAATTAGATGCCGTATCTAAGCTGTACCTGGGGAAGCAAATGTGCAGTGGAAGCAATAGGGCTAAAGCTACTGGGGAAGGAAAAAAAAGGAAAGCCTGGCTTGGAAGTAAATTTATTTACTTATCTGCAAAACAACATTTTTAGCAACATGGCACATTTGTTGTGTTTCAAGGTTTCGTGTCTTAGTTACTCGATTAATCGTGCTGATTTCACTTTGTGTTTCTTACTCATTTGTCTCCTTCTGGCTGTGGGATTCTTCAGTCCTCAGTGCCTAGGAGGAATGCCTGGCACCAGGATGGGACTGCTGTCTGGGATGTTTATGCCATTTCCCACTCTATTCTGAAATGCTACTTGAGCCCTTGCAGTGTTCCAAGTTGTGAACATAACTCCAGCGTGTGACCCTCCATCAGCTCTGTTTTGTGGCCTGCAGTTACAAGGTTTATCTGTCTGGGTTAGAAGCAGCAGGGACTTCATAATATACTGCATTTTTTAAAATGCATTAGCAGAATTTCTTTAGAAATTAAGGTTATCAAGTTGCTCAGATCTAAGTGTGTTCAGCAATTTAGTCTCCTAGAAAATGAATAAGGACTTTACTCGAAACACTTTTCTAAAATATCTTTTAGAAATTTATTTTTTTTAGCACATAGATTAGTGGAGCTCAGGTCCTGATGAGCATGGACATACCTTGTCCAGTGCTCCAGGGTGGGAAGGAACCTCTGCTTACATTCAGTGGTTTGAAGCACGAGTGATAAAGAAAGGATGTCTGGATATAGATATTCCCTTCTGGCATATAAAATAAGACACCTTCCTGCAGGTTCTTTTTTTTCCTCTTTTCCAGATATTGGGTTGAAAGTATTCCCAAGGAGGTGAGGAACAGCTGAGCCCTGGTCTGGGGCAGGCTGCAAAGCATTTAGGACTGACTGCCCCAGGGACAGCCATGCAGTCTCAGTGTGCTGGTTCTTGTGTCCTTCCAGGACGCCCAAGGGCTTGGACTGAGCCTGAGATTCACTTCCCAAATGCTTCCCAGTGAGGACAGACCCCCTGAGGTGACTACAGCTCTGCTGAGCTCCTTGGGATCATTCCCAAAGGGGATTTAGGGAAGGCAGCTGCACCCTGGGAGGGAGGAGCTGCTCTGCCATGGGTCTGCTGTCTGTCCCTGAAGAGGGTTCATTTCTCTGTGCCTGATTCCTGCATCCCCATTTCACCTCAAAGGAGCCTTCTTTCCTCTGCTTGGTCTACTTGAAAACGTCTGGTGCAATGAATATGGAGAACCACAGCAGGAACTTGATCTCAGATGGCACTATTTAATTTTATTGTAATAATGGTAACAAATGTACTAAGCACAAACAATGTGCTCCATATAGAAAGAGATTTAATACATTTAAATGGATTTTGAAATTGGTTCTCCTGAATGGACACCCATTCTTGTTCAGATCACAAGAGGCATCTCAGATGGTACTTTGAAAGATGATAGAATACCTGTCATCTTGATACCAGGATAAAGTAGAAAAGGAACATTAGATTTCTACTGCAGGCCTGTGAAAAGAAATTTTTTTTTCAGATACTTGGATTTTATTTCATTATGTTTCCTTTTCTTCATTTAATTTAATAATATGTTTCAAATCTATTTATCCAAATGCATCTGTTTTATACTTGGGGAAATACAATCTGAAAAGAAAATGTAACTTTTTTCCAGTAAAGTTAAAAGAATGAAAGGCAACTAATTTTAACATATTGCCACTTAATGTCATCTTGTTTGCTGATAAAATACATGGTAAAGCATTTTCAGAAATCAATTCTTGAAACAAAACAGAGCTTTTCTGGCTCATGAATGGAGATGCATTTATTTATTTATAGGGGGTCCATCATTCTAATTCCTTTGTGTTTCACAAATATTAGTAAGTTAATCCATGCTGAAAAGAAGGGAAGTCTTATTAGCTCCACGAGGCACAGAAATCACATGGTCTGCCCACACTTACCAGAAAGGTGCATGTAAACTATAATTAGAATGAAAAAAATAAGAAGTTTCTCTTATTACAGTACTTAACCAGTGAAAAGCTCCCTCTGTCATTCAATAATTCTAACCTGAAACATCCTCAGTCAACCAGGGATGTCTAACTAGATAAAAATGTTGGGTTGCTGGGGGTTTTTTTATAAATACATTTTTTAAGTTCTTTCCTTTTATTTCCTGAACCTTTACTCAATACATGAGTTACATTTCCAAGCTTTTTCCTGCAGACATGAGGACTAGAGAAATTATTTTACAGTATCACTGAGAGACATACCTTGTGGAAGTTGAGTTGTTAGCAGCCTGCTAAAGGAGAGGAGGCCTGTTTGTATTTCAGGGTGGCCATACCTTGGTACTTGTACTGTTTTCAGGAGTTACAATACTGTCATGTGTTACATTCAAAGCAAGTTTAAAAAATCAAATTTAAATCAAGTTTTTTATTAGATACAGCCCCTTTATGGTGTCTAAGCCTTAAAAGGTCATTAATTTTATCTGTGCAAAGTGGTAGTATTGCCAGAATATCCATAGCTAAGCTTGCAAAATTATTTTGGAAATAGAGAAATCCTGTGGTAATAGTATTCAAATGTGACCACTGACAAACTTTAATGGGCAATCTCTGGACACATGTAAAAAGTGAGTCCTTTGAAGTGTTTTGCATTAGTTTATCTTTGCTCTAACAAAGTCATTAGGGCTCTTAACAACCATTTGAAGGGGTAAGTGAGGCCAAAAATGAGAAAATTCTGCATATCATTGCTGTTTTGAAAGAATCCACAGGAAATTCAATGTATGTAAAATGTTTTGCTGAATTCCACATTTCTTCCTTATAAATACAAGCTCTCTCTCTCTGTAGCTCCTTGTTTGCATGTTTAATGTTATTCCACTCCGTGAGTCTCCTCACTCCTATGGAATTCAGATGCTGCATTTGTGCATTTGCAGGGCTGTGACCTCGAGCAACACTTGCTCAATGTAGTAACTACCAGTTGAGAAACAAAACAAAAATCAACTCTAATTGTGCCCATTTAAATTCAAACATTGAAAAATAGCTTAAATATGGTATTTCTGAATGTAAATTTTATAAAAAGTCTGACGACTTTAGGATTCTGTTAGCTTTTCAGTCCCTCTGTAACGAGGCTATTACATGGCATTGCTCAGATTGATGTTGAAAATAATGCAGCTGCTCTTGCAGCTGCAGCAAGAATTCACAGAAGCCAGGATGCAAAGCAAGCTCTGATCAAAGTCCCTGCCTTTAGCTTTCTGCAGTGGGTTTGTTTTTTCTCTTCCTTATTTATTAGCTTAATTCCAGCATCCTCTGAAATGGTGGGGTGGCCTTGCTGGGAATAACTGAGGGTTAAAGCTTTAACAGCTTTACTTTGCCTCACAAATGAAAATCCTGGAATTTACTGTTTTCTGCAAGCCCGATTCACTCTGACAGCAGAAAATGCTGGTTACTTTTGGTTTGTATTTTTTTTTCAAAATGAACACTTCAGGGTTGGTCAACATTAAGACAGTAGTCAAGAAAAGAGTATCAAAAAGGAGGAAAGACACTTCACAGGTGTGTAAGTGTACAAGAGCATCTTTGTGCTTCTGGTATTTAAAAAGACATTTATGCCTTTGGGTAGCAGCTGATAAACCCACAGGCTGACACCTCAAAATGTCTTTGTGTGGCCAGCAGGCAGGTTTGGAGCAAGGTGCAAATCCAGCATCCCCCCCTTCTGCTTTTTGATTCATGCAGACAGAGGGTGCCAGGAATGAATTGCAGCAGCAATACACTGGGCCCTGAGTAAACACAGATTTTGGCAATCCCAAAGGCATTTGACACCACCCTCACCCCACTGCCTTACTCTCAGTTTTGTGGAGGATAATTGACACTGGTTGTTGTTGTTTCTTTCATGGACAGGTTGATATTAGCTAAAAACAATTTTAAATAATTTTGAACCCGAGCTTTACGTGTAACTTAAACCCAACAGGAATAAATCATGTCACTCAGTCTTTCACAGCCACCTTGTAAGGCCTTCAGAAAAATAGTTCCCAGGGAGACTTACAACAGCAGATGATCCAAAGAAGCAAAGGACCATCGTTCACCTCCCAAATCTGAACTTACTAATGCCTGATAATTCAGTAGATTCTGTTACTGGCCAAAAGTGACCTGTACTCAGGACAAAACAGCAATTGTAAACCCCTGCTCCAACTTAATTTCAGAGCTAAGAGAACACCTTGGAAGATCTCTACTCACGGCAAAGTTCATAAGACAGTGCTTGCAGCCCAGGTGTAGCCACACCAAACACTTCAAGTTTCTCCTGGCAAAATCAGCTGGATAAAAGGAGCTGATGCAGTTCTTGTTCAACTGCTGGAAGTTGTTCGGTCACCTTAGTACAAGTTAGTATTCAGGTTGCAGCACCTTGCATCCATTGGAGCTTTGCAGAATTTTCTCAGGAAGGTTATAAAATAAAGCATTAGAGTAGTGTAACTTAAAGGTTACAAAAGCATGGGCTACACAATCAGCATTACTCCGTGACAGCACTGGCTCCAGTCCCAGCGTAATTTTTAGGAAATAAAAGCAAGACCCAACCACACATTTAATAAAGTGAACAAAAACATGTTAGGATCAACTTTTGGATCTGATTTTCCTTTGTTTTGTTTTGGTTTTTGTCAGTGTCTCACAACCCTCACTGGATTCCCCTTGGCTGTCGCTGCTCTTACAGATTTGTGTCTTTGCATAAAGCCATGGCAAAGATCAGCTCATACACCCTGAATGAGAAATTTGTACCCATAGAGCTTGTGCCATGTACTTTTCTGCTTATCAAGGGAAGAAAAACTTCCCTACTGTTCTTGCAGCACTTCAAGGTTAAAATCCATATTGACCAAAAAAAAAATGCAGCAGAGGTAATAAACATTTACAGGGATTACACTGGAAAATGAAGACACCAAGCTAAAAGGAGAAATTAAAAGCAAAAGCCATATTAAGAAACTAAAAGCTGTCAAAGAGCTGCCTTGAATATTAATCTGAGCTATTTTAGCCAGGCCTTTTTCAGCACCTTTTCTTTCCTGCTAACCTTTATGTTACAGCTCTATTGCCTGTACAGAGTTGCTGAATTGAAGCTCTGCCTGTCAGGAGCTCTTTTCTGTGCTTTAGCTCCCAGTTGCTACTGGATTTGCCTCAGCTGCCATATTAAACCCTTGCATGTCAAATTACAAAGCAATTAGGGTGAAATGCAGAGTCGTAATACACAGGTTAAAAAAAAAACCTCCCGAAAGCCTAACTTTACATTTTCTAGGTTTGTAATGATGACTTTGGAAAGTATTAAAATATCTCTTTAATTAATATAATCCCCAAATTACTGACATGTGCTCTACCTGGTGTCATGTAAGTCTTTTATCTTTCCACCTTTCTCTTTTTTCTACCTCATAGGCTTTTTCTGCCTATGAATGTTTAAAGTTCATTATTTCACACTGTGAGAAATGGAATAAGCACAACTTGAGTATCTGCTAAAGTAGCTAGTGAAGTAAAGGAGTACATAGATGAACTTTCCAAATGTTTTATCATACATTCTGACCCCCGAATTTTCCTCATTGTGTCCAACTTTAGTGCAGAAATACTGGCTCTAAGCTGAGAGCCCTGGGAGCTATGCCATTAGCAGGAGGCAGATGTGGTGGAATGAAGGAGAGTCTAGAGGATGGGTCAGTTGGTAGTGCCACCACTGTGCTCTGAGTCAGGAGCCAAAGAGGGGTGGCTGCACAGCCATGGCTAACTCATTTAATATCTCTGCTTACCATCTCTGCACCCACTGGGACTCATCAGATTTAATTACATATCTAATGTGAAATTCAGCCTCACCCTGTGAGTTATTGCACTTCCTCCATTCCTCTTACGTTGTGGAAGCACAGCACTTCACAGGACTGGTCCTGCCATGAAAATTAATTAGTTTATGCCTGAACAGGGCTTTCAACATACAGATCATTCTGTATGACAAAGCAGTATTAGATAACAAACCAAGTTATTCAATTGAATTACGGAGCCATAAGAAAATTATTGTCTCTCATTTTTAATCAAGCAGGCTCCAAGCCAGATTAGTCCCTGATGATGATGCTTTGGCTATTTCAACAGATTTTATTGCCACCAGAAAAGTTTCTCCCTCGCTTGCACCATACAGTTTTCATTGCTGTCTGTGTAACACACTCAATAAACCCAGCTCTAGGTTTCAGGTGAGCCTCTACCTTCAGGGAGCAGTAATTGTTAAGACAACTTGTTGAAGGTGACTAAAAAGCCTTCTTTGTTTGGAAACGAACACCTCCACCTTGTTTTGTTTGGGGTTTTTAATAAACATCCTGTTTAACCATCACTCGCTGCAGAGATCCAGGAGATGAGAAACAGTTCTGAAGATTCAAGAGAATCTTGAAACCAGTAGTTCTGCATTTCTCTGCATGGCATCAGAGAATTCCCAGGTTATAGATGTGTGTGGGATTTCACATGCATGAATGCTTCGTGACCGGTTCTCAGAGTCTTTCTTAGCCTCCATAACCCAAGCAGAAGAATTTCACTACTGCTTTTAAGGGTCATCTGAGTAGAAGCCTCAAGACAAATTGTGCTGCTGGGGCCATAGAAATTCAGTAGCTAACTTGGCAAAAGAGAACTTGGTTTTGTTTGCTGAGGGATAAAGGTGTGGTTTATTGCATGGTCCTCTTGGCAAAGATAAATTTCTGATCATAGTAGCAACACATTTGTAGACATAAAGTTCATCAGTTGCCATCTTTTTTGGACTTGCTAAAATTTTGGGGGCAGATCAATGTTAATCTATACCATGGGAGGATCTGGACTAGCTCTATGAGGTTTCTGACTTCTCAGTTAGGCTGTGTTTTCCATGGATCTCTTCTGCATGAGCATCCTCATTAAGACAAGAGCAGTAGGGACCTGCCAGCACCCACTCTGCTCTCTTTTTCCCTCACCCTGCACTGTACCTTTCTGGTTTTTTACACTTTTCCTTCCATTTATTGCTCTTACATTGGAAATCAGATAGAACAGTCATAAAGAACAGCAGCACCAAAGAAATAAAGACCACAACAATAAAGATGAGAAACAGAAATGCCAGTTAATGACATCTATCCAGGGAGATTCCTCCTTCAGGGAAGTGGAGCAATATGAAGGGCATTCAGAAGGAAGATAGACCCTCTGCCCACTAAAATTCACTTTTCCTCTTGATATGATGGCCTTTTTAAAACCTTCCTTTAGTTTCTCAATGCCCTACTTGCTGGCTTCCTTTTCTCATGCCTCCCTTTTCTCCCTGTTACTTCTTTCGATTGACTTTGATCTGGGGAGTTGTTGTGGGTTTTGATATTACCAGAGAAAATAATTAGGCACACAAAGGAAGACACTAGATTTCTTACTTTCCAAGAAAGTTATTGACTGGAGCTCTAGCACTGATTTATCACAGAACCATGGAATGGCCTGGCTTGGAAGGGACCTTAAAGCTCCTCTGGTTCCAACCCTCCTGCCATGGGACGGGCAGGGACACCTTCCACTAGACCAGGTTGCTCCATCCAGCCTGGCCATCCATCCCTGAAGACTTCCAGGGATGGGGCATCCACAACTTCTCTGAGAATCCAGTTCCAGGGTCTCACCACCCTCACAGCACAGAACTTTTTTCCTAATATCTAATCTAAACCTGTTCTCTTTCAGTTTGAAGTCATTCCCCCTTGTCCTATCACTACAAGCCCTGGTAAATGTTTTGATTTTATTTTTATTTGTATTTTTATTGGTTTGCCAAGTTTCTGTACACCCCAGCATTATCCAAAGTGTACCCAGAAGGAAGTACCTCCACCAAAATTGCCTTTGTTCTGATGAGGTGGTCCTAGTTAGGAGCTCAGGCGTTGTAGCTAAATTTTTATCATAAAAAAACCTCACAAGAGCTAGTGGTGGTGAGCAGAAACAGCAAAAATGATAGCTCTAACCTCACACACCTCTTCTCAATTAGTGAGGGTTAATGAGCAAAGCTGAGGGGTCAGTCAGGGGATACCCATCCTGGGGTGGTGGGCAGCAGCTCGGGCTGGGGTTGATCAGGGTGAGCTGTTTGTCAGTCAGAGCTGGAGCAGGACAAGGATCTGTACCCAGCCCACCCCTGGCCCTGCATCTGAACCAAGGCCATGCAAGGTGTGAGGCACCTTCTTTGCCACAGATCTGGCAGCTGATGTGTTTTGTGCACTGCACAAGGGGCTGGAAGCCCCTACAGGTGGGCAGACACCTCCTTTAGGTTTGGGCTTTCCTAGGGCTGGCTCCCATCGGGATGAGAATATTTTGTGAAGCGAAGAGAGCCCTCTCTGCACCGTGAGCTCTCATTGAATTCCTGCCTCATCCTGGAGGCAGGGCTGCCCAGAGCAGTTCTGAGATTCAGACTTCTTAATAGCATGTGGGCAGACCTAATCAAGCCCACAGCACAGTCTGCAGCAGCCCTCCTAAACCAAACTCTGCCTCTCTGCACTCGTTCTTTACAAGTACTCAGCTCCCACCATTTCAAAGCAATCTTTCAGAAAATCAATAGTTCTTCATCTCCTTCAGAATGAGAGCAAGTAGGACACTTGGACGTTTGCTTTGTAATCTCTTCAAAAATTGCTTTCTTGTCTTCCCAACAGAATTAGGAAATATTGCAGTACCAAAAAAAAAAAAAAAAAATGGAAAAGATCTCAAGCTTTTTCAGCACAGCGTCTCACTGGTAGGACCAATCTTTGTGTTCCTTTTCATTTAGGGATTACCCTAAGCTCACAGCTCTGTTTATACCTTAGGCACACACACACGTCCTTGTTCCTCACACAGAGCAATTATTTGTTCTCACAACTCCACTTTTCAGGAGCCTACTGTAAAATCCCTTCCCATTTTAAAATTTCCATTTTTTTTCTCTCCCTCTTTCCTCTCCGTGGCTCTTTAGCCATGACAGTGAACTGCTCTGCTCCCTCTGAATCCAGTCGAGGAGGGCTGGCCGGGCTTCACATCCCGTCAGAGGCAGCGCTGACCTTTTTTCCCTAATTGACAATGCGGGGTTTGTGCTAATGGCATGACATCACTACACGGAGCTGGAATGCTCTCCCTGCTGTCTCTTTTGTCTCTCGGCATTTTTCTCCCACACTTTTACAGGAAGTGTATCCCTAGGAGGGAGAGTAAGGAAGACAGTTACGCAGTGCCTGAAAAACATACGCAGAAAACATCTTCCATTTCTCTCTCTTTATTTTCCCCTAGTCACACCAGTTACCGACCACGTATCCTGAGCCCTCACTACACACTGAATCTTCCTTTTCCTTCCTCCAGGTTGTGATCACTGATGTTATTTTTTGTGTTTGCTTTGCCTCACTGTCCTGAGACGTGCTGCTAGGGAGATTGGTTCCCCTTGGGTTTGAATTATAATTGTAGTTGTTAGCCTACTGTCCTTTTACAGCTCTAATTTTATTCAAACAACTTGTTAGTAAGATCCTTGTGCATCTCTACAGCAATAAATAGTTAATTGAGGTGCCTAATTTTGTGTTAAATTGTTGGCAGTTTATATTACTGAGCATCACAGCAGAAGTTTTAAAATAACACTTTAAAGAAAACATGGAGGGGAAGAGGCCCCAAGGAAATTGAAAATATTGAGAGCTTTATTTAGCCATTTTGTGAGATTGGCTCACCCATTTCACTGAGTACTAGAACTTTTAAAGATGCTGCCTGTCCTACTTTCAACTTCCTTAAAGCTTAAAAAAATTGTCTTAATGCTGGTTATAGATTGGCAGCGCTGTGCCCAAACATGCAGCCTTGTCTGAGCCAACAAACCAAAGCAATGCAGGTGATGTGCTTTGGTCAGAGGAGACAGGAGGAGCAGAAGTTTCCTGGTTCTCCCTTTCTCCCCTCTCCCATGGCTGACATCCTGGGTCAGTATTTCCAGCCTGCTCCAGTGCCAAATGAAATGGATGAACTCGGATCCCAGGTACTTTAGTGAATCTCTTTACCCTGAGCTGTTTTAATTAGCACAGAAATGCACCAGGAGCTGCAGCAGTGGAAGAGGAGGGAAGTATTGACCAGCTGGAAGAAGCAGACTCCTAAATCACTGGGGGCAGCCCTGCAGGACCGTGGCTGGCTGTATCCTTCCTCCAAGGAATGATAAACCAGACAAAACATAGAGGGGGAAAGGGGAAAAGATTCAGGGAGAGGAAACAAATCCCATTACTATTCACGATGATCCAACGCTGGCAGGAAGAGGGATTTATCTATTTTCCTTTTTTGCCTAACCATGCCCAAGCATTTCATAGGGGCAGCCCATATTCCTGGACACATCACCTGATCTTCATGCTGCCCTTTCCCTTCTGCCCTGGGGCACTGTGCAGGAAGCCAATGACAGCCACATTATTAACACCCCAGGTGAAAACTCCTCTCCAGTATTTTAATTGTATTTCCCACTTAATTTTCCATGTTATCCTTAAAGATACCACAGGTATTTTACCCAGGATTTGCTTATTACATTCTGGTTCTGTCACATTTACCCTCAACTTCAGTTAACTACCACAAGCTATTGCGAGCAACAGAAGGATTTGGAGTTGCCTTAATTTGAATATTAAGCCTAAGCTTAACCCTGACCCTAAGCTTACTGTCTTTGCATGGGTGCCTAGTGAACTCATAGCCCAGTGAACAGTAATTACTAATACAGTTTAATACTTCTCTTACATTTATAGCCTAATGAGTTTAGTGCTTTTTCTACTCAGCACCACATAAACAATTGATAGAGAAGTTTCAGCCTCAAATAGCAATTAGGATAATATGGTTAAAACCCTGCACACTACTATGAAAAGACCACGATTAACCTTGCCAAATTTCAGCCCAAAGACAAATTTATTGAGGTTTTTTAAAATAAACCGGTTAAATACAGTGAGTAAAAATAGTGTTTAGAGTGGAAGTGCTGACAAAACCTTTACTGCAGCAATGTGGACAATGCAGCTGTAATAATGGCAAGTGTGCCCTTATCACAGCAAGAAAAATGTAAGGAGTCCTGAATTTGCAGTGAATGAGCCATTACTTATGTCTATCACAAAGAAACAAGAGTACTGAACAAAAAAAAAAAGATACATTAAGGGTTGGATTTTTTTTTTCCCCAAAAGAAAACTAAAAATAAAAAAGATCAGATGTGACTCAGGCTTTCAAACAATAAAAATAGCAAGATAAAAGAACTAGGTTGCTTCATTGCCTAAAGAAATGGCTAGAATCTTAAAAAGTCTGAAACCTGATTGTGAGAGACTCACTTTATGGGCTGCTAAGGAGGTGCTGACCTTCATCATCAATAGATTGTCTGAGCCTTTGTGGTATTCAGCAGTAAAGGAAGTGCTTAAAAAGTCATCCTGCTGAAAGATGGACTGGAAAAATCTCCAGTTCAGATCTCAGCATAGCTGTTGTCAGAGCACATGCTCATTCAGAAAGTCTGTCTGTAAATCTAATTCAGATAAATCTTCCTTCATTTCTAAGTGATAAAACGGGACCATCCTCACCTTTAGAGATGGATCAGGATATCTGGAATTCAATATAAGTGAAATTATTACAGAGGAGGGCAGCTAACGACCCGTCTGTTGTGGGGCTTTGGATGTGTTTTGTTAGAGCACTGTATTTCTCTCTCCTAGAGGACACTGGAGGAGTGGGGTAACACGAGCACCAGCGGTGTCATTCCCTGCTCCTGCCGCAGTTTCAGACGCAGTTTTGCCCGTTCCAACAGTTGGTCGGCAATGGGCTGTGGCAGATGGCTGCCCTGCGATTCCAAACAGCCTTCGGGAGAAAGGGGCTGCTACAGACTGAAGACTTCAGCTCCTTTAACTTTCTGGAAAAGTCCCATCCTCGCCTAAGCGCTAAGCTGGAAGCTGTCACACATCTTCTAGGAGGGGACTTAGCCAGGCCGGGGTATCAGGCTGACACAGCTGCAGGGGTGACAGACAGATGGGGAATCCGTGCCCAAAGCGCACGTGTGCTGCAGGCTGGGGATGAAAATCTTGGCAATGCCACCCCCGAGAAGCCATGCAGCACTGCACACGCACAGCAGCGTTAGACATGAGTAATGTGACAGGTGGCTCTCATAATTAAGGGGTGAATATTATGTGTATGTTAAGAGAAGTTTTGTAGGTAATAATTATATCTCCCCTCACCCATAAATTGTTATTACGGGATGCTCTTAGTGACAGGGACGTTTGGGAGGGCCAGCTTGTCACTTTGGCAACTCCAGACCTCCACTCAAGATGTGAGAAGGTGATCTCCACCACTGAGCAGTGAAAGAAGAGTGGAGTGACAAGACCTGGGGTGGGGCTAAAGGTATAAAAAGGCAGAACATCCATTTTGTAGCTAAGCATGGAGGCTGCCAGCGCTGAACTTTTCCCTTATTTCGTCCTTTGTTGTAATAAACCTTTAGAATTTTAAAAAGTGAGCGTGGTTTCTCACAGCAGGGAGCACAAAATACAGACGAGCCCCTAATGGCTGGAGCTTCTGGGCCAGCAGAGGAGGCCCAGCCAGGCCACCCTGAGCAGCTTCTACTCTGCTGCAGGGGAAGGGAAAACAAACCAGGAGTGGCAACAGCAATCTCTGCCAGTCCTGATCAGGGTGAGGGCAGGGAGAATCACTGCTCTCTCCAGATCTAGTGCCCGATTTGTCTCGGAGCTCTGGCAGGGCATTTTGTGGGGTGCATTCCAGCTTGGATCATGGCTCTCCTTAGACTGCTGCGGCGTGGTTGGGGTAAGGAACGTGTTTCAGAGTAAGAAATGGACTCAAAGTCCCCTTTTGGCTTCCCAGCTGCCATTCAGTCCCCCCAGACTTCCGAATCCTGCCAGGGTATGATCCAGCAGTATGATTCCAGAGGGAATCCCTTCTTCCATTTGCTTCTTCCTCCACGGACTCTGCCGTGGAGACGGGCAAGTGTGACCCTCAGAAAGAGCAGCTGGTGTTGTCTACTGACAGCTTTTACTGGTAAAACAGACCCTTTTCTGCAGCACAGCCCCACAGAATTCACCCCAGAGAGCTGGTAACAGCAATGTAATGGTCCAGTTCCAAAGCAGCTTAATCCCCTCTGGGAGCTACTGAAAGAAATTCCTCTCTCCTGTCACCCCACTCCAATCAATGCTGAAAGGTTCTGCCTTGCTGTATGCAGATTCAGGAAGAAAGCACTGCAGCCTTTGGTATTTATAGAGGTTTTACTTCACATCTGCAAGGCCAGAAGCTTTTTTGGTTGAAATCAAAGATTAAATTCTGAAGAAAAAAGGGCTCATCAAAGAACTGGCAAAGAATTTAACAACTAGGTGCCAGCTGAAATGGCAGTGTGATTTATCAGCAGGTTCATCTCTAATCTGATGTGAGATAATAGGAGAAGGTGTTGAAAGCAGAATCAAACTAGATACAGAACAAAAAGCATAAGTAATAGAGTTCATAAAACTGTGCACATAGTAAGTTTACATTATCTAGTAGGCAGGCCACTCTCACCAAGAAGGTTTTGTTAGATAGATTGGGAAATCAACAGACAAAACCAGAAGATTTTAAAAGACAAATTATGTTATTTCCATTTTGCAAGCAGATATTTTTTCCATGTAAGCCCCTCCATTTTGAGAGATGTGATTTCCTTAGTGATAGACCCAGCAAAACACTTGGCTGTAGTAGCTGGTGGTGCCAGGTTCATACATCTCTTAGCAAAGATTAACCCTCAGATTTGCAGAAAGCTGAATTTGCTTATCACAGATCAGGAGAATCATTCCTGAGTGTTCACAAATTTAGAGTAGTTTCCTTCTGACTATAGCATTAAATTGTCTATATATGTATTCCCCTGCCTAGTGATTCATTAGAAGCATTTTACAGTAAACACTTCCAAAATAAAAACCAAACATTTTAACAAAAGCCTTGGGAAAACAGTTAACTGACAAAGATAATGATTTTCTAAAAGCTTTTCCCTGGACATGGGGTTTGGTTTTTTCATTGAGATAGTAGTTAAAGTGAGGCTTCCTGATATAATGTGCTTCCATTGAACAGCCCAAAGTCATGCTAATCATACTGAATAACTAAAAATATAACAGGAACAGTGAAAATCACTTGACACAGCAAAGTTCACTTCTCTGGTCCATCAGAGAAATGTCTGCAAGTGACCAAAGAATCCTTGGTCTGCATTTCACAGTTTGTTCTCTTCTTTTTATTCTAAGGTAAATTATTTTAAATTCAGTTTGGTCCAGCCAATTTCCCATTCACACTGGTATCAGCCCCCCATCAGATGCAGAGCTTTGCCTTTGGCAGCATTCTGGCAAGGAGGAAAGTCCACTAATTCTCCTCCAGGGCTCCTCAGTACTATGTGGCTGCTCAGAGGAAAGCTCCTGCAAACTTATTTCTGATGCAGACTCATTTTCCAGACTTCTCTGGGACCCTCAGTGAAGAGCCCACCCAGGAGGCTGTGGAAGAGGCTGTAGCCTCATCCTGCAGGGCCACAAGGAGCCCAGCACAGGGCCCACGTGTGACAGCCCTGGTGGCACAACTCGGCACCGACATCAGCAGGGCTCATCCCCTCAGCTGGGGCTGCCCGAGTCTCTCTGCTCCACTGCACAGTCAAGATAAATCAGAATTTCCCAAATTGCCCAGTGCTGAAGCCAGAACTGGAAAATGCAGCTTCCAGTCTTTAGGCTGTGCTATGGTTTGTTTTAAAAAGGGATTGAATGTCTTACAAACAGGTAAAATTCCTGCCAGATGCAAGTACATTAGCCTTCTCCAGCTGCTTTACTGCTGCCATTCAAATAGCTTGCTATAAATATGATTCCTTTGAGCTCTATTCTGACAAGTGCAGAGCACTACCTGGGAAGGGCCTGTGGTTTTCCATCCCCACTGAACTCAACAGGGGTTGTGATTGCTCAGCACATTGCTGAAAAAAGTCTGCTGAAATTACCTTAAATCACACAATTATCCCCTCACCTCTTGCTATTTTTCTTTCAGTCATGGAAGAAGGCAGGGAAACAGAAAGAAAGACAACAAAAGAAATGGTGCAGACAGAGCAGACCCTGAACAGAAATTGGAAAGCAATGAAAAACAAGCTAGGACAAAAGAAGAAACATCATTAGAAACTGGCAAGTGGATATTCCCAAGACCTCCACTTCATATTTCTGTGTCAAAACTAATGGAAACAGAAACAGAGCTGGTCTGAATTGATGAGGTGGACATTTCCCTTGGGTTTGCCGAGTTTGTGAGGGTTGGTATCACACAAACAGCACGTCAACATTCCAAAAAATCCTCCTAAGGACAGCACTTTGCAGCACATTGAGGAGCAGCTCCACAGGACCCTCCGGGAAGGCAGCACTTGCTCCAGGCAGGAGCAGCAGCAGTGGCACAGGGATAAACCAGCACAATCACCCCAGCAAAGGAAATGCAAAGCACTCCTTGTGCTCACTGGGTGCAGCAAAATCGATGCCAGCAAGGAGCACGGTCCTGGGATTCGTAGGGTTGAATGGAAATCCTGAGATGCAATTGCATGTGAAATCCGAAAATTAAGAGCAATTCATAAATAGTAGAAGGAGGGGGGTACTTTACTGAGCCAAAAAATCTCAGGTAATTTTTGTATTTTTCTCTAAGGTTCCTACTGTATTTATGATAGGGGAAATCAAAAGGACACAAAGTGAAAAATAAATGCTCTAATTTTTAATCCCTGCTCTATCAGAGACAAACGATATCTCAATAGCCAGGGAAGTTCCCACTCTGCCCCAGCTGTCCACGCAGTAGTGCATCAAATGTTTAATCCTTTGGTTAAACAAAAGTCCAGTTTAGCCTCTCTTTTTCCCCTACAGTATTTCCATCATGCCCTCTGTTTCCCTTTTCCCTCTAAAGCCAGAATATGGCTGCTGGATCTAAATCCTTTTCCTTCCCATAGTGAGCAGCCCCCTTTGTCTTCAGCAGCCAAGGATCCAAAAGCTGGGGTTTTGTGGGAAAAGGTTTCTTGGTTGCCTGAGATACTAAAGAAATAATACGACTTTGGCTATGATCTTTGAAACTAATCTGTGATTTTCATGACTTTCTGCCTCTAAGTACTCAAACTTGAGCTGTCTCAAGCAGTCCTGTTCTTTGATAAGTAGTTATTTCTGAGCTTTCAAAAGCAGAGTCCTTTCCAGTTTCAGGCTGAGCCCCCTAAAGGAGGGATCTACAAACCTTTGACTTCATTCAAAATCTCTTATCCAGCCTTGAGTTTTATCAGTATGAGAAGAAAAGAGTAAAAGAGTGAGCACCTACCACTCTGGCAAGGTTGCAATTAATTTTGCAGAGGGGAGGGAAGACAAAGGAGGTGTAGGAAAGCCCAGCAGGTGGGTCACTGCTCCAGCCACCAGCCTCCTGTTTCCTGGAAGCCAGAGCCAGCAGCATTTACAGTAAAACTGATTGTTCAAAGTTGTATCATTATTCCCAGATTTCTCCAGTGCTGCTAATCTCAGTTAATTATATTGGAAATCCCTTGTATTATGACCATGTAATTCGTAATGTGCCAGCAGAAGTCATGGTTCATAATAATCACATAATGGGCAAGGACTTAGACGTAATCAGATTTTAGTTACCCTGTCGTGTTTCCATAATGCTGCTATAAAACCAACATAATCACAAAAAAGTACCAGTTATTTAAACATTTTTATCAGATTGATGTACGGTATCTTTCTCTCCCTCTCCCTCTTTTTTAAACAATGTAAGATAACAAAAATTGGATTACAATTGCTGGGAACAGACTATGATAAACTGTTTGCTTGTGTGCAGAACGAAATTTAATAATGGCATCAGTGTCTCGATTTTTAGCAGTGTTAGACCTGTTAAATAGTAGCACTCTGCAGCCAAAGGCTGCTTTCAAAGAGGCAGCATTAGAGCATTGTGCAAACAATATCTCCAAGAGCTCAGCTGTCTTATAAACCTTGAAAGATGCCCTATATCCTCACAATTAACCTGGCTGCTAACATTTACTGTGCAGATGAGGGCTTGACTTTTTCCACAATACATGATGCCAAAAACCCCTTAGTAGCTGTAAGGATTTTTAAAGGCCAGTGTCTGCCTCTCAAGTGAAATAAAACAGAAAAGAAAAAAAAAAATAAGAGCCACTTGCTACTTTACAGGAATATGGCTGGAGATGAGAATAGAGAACTTGCAAGCTGCACTCTCTGGACTCTCTCTAATGTTTTATCTCCACTCTGACCCCAATCACTTCAGCTGTGCACTTGACATCCTGAAAAAGGGTCCAACTACACTTGTTTCAGCACTGCACTGCCAAACTTAATTCAAAAGAATTTGTGAAATGTTAGAGGTTTTCAGCTGGCAAGCAAATATCCTATTTCTATTTTTTTTTTTTACCATACTGAAGGCACTGTATTTTAAAGCAATAAATATTACAGCAGTGAGTGAGTAAGGTCAGAAAGTATCACCCTTTCCCAGTGCTTTTTTTCTCTCTTACATTAAGAAATGAGCTGTAATGGGGACAAAAACCGTTGTCACTTAAGCAGAAAGAAGGACTTGTTTCCTCCTAAGAGGAAATGAAAAGATGGTGAGAGAATAGCTGGAGATTACAGAATTTCTTCCTGGAATTGTGGACAGAGTGATTGGGAAATCACAGAATTGTAGGGCTGGGGTTTCTCAGCAGTCTCTTAATCCAGCTCTCCTCTGAAGCAAAACACAGAACATCCCTGAAAGACACTTCTGTATTGTTTCTAAAAACCTCCAGTGAGACGGACTTCTCTATATCAGCAAGCTGACAGACTTTCTCCACATCTTTCATGCTGCAAAGTAGCCCATGATGGTTTTGTACCCTTATTTGACATGAAGGGCAATTAGCCACCCTATTCTCTCTGCAGCCTCTTAGCAGATCTCTTTTCAGTCTTCTCTGAATTAAATAAATTCACTGCTCTTAGTATTTCCTCCCAGGCCATGTTTTCTAAACCTCTGCATTTTTGTTGGTTTGCTTTGTATTGCCTCCAATTTACCTCTTTGTTCGGATGGAGGCAAATTGGAGATGGTGCAGAGAAAAGCAGCAAACTTGAGCTGCTGGATTGGAACTGAGGTTGTTTTGCTCAATGTTTTTTGAAGAAATAAACAAAAACTCCTCTGCATTTTGTGGGGGTGAAGAGACACATGACATGTAATAAGCTCAAAGGTCAGGAAATTCAAAGTTATGGTTTCTGGTGCAAAATTTTTCCAGAGATTGTTCAGATTTAAGGAAATGAAGCCTTTGGTCTGACATTGCAAAATTTTGAGTTAGAGACCCTGATCCAGTAAAGTGTGTGCATAGCATTAAATTTGAATAATATCCCTAGAGCAAGTACTAACTTATATGTTGCAAATATCATGCATTTCTTGGCTCTTCTTTAAGCCAAAATGTCTTTCCTAGATCTATGCATTCATGTCATATTATCATTCTTTAGATCATGTGGTTTTGCAAACATGCAAATAACAGGCATTTCTGTACAGCTAGCACTAAAATTATTGGATAGGGGGAAAAGAACAAGAGCAAATTTATTAGAAATGAAAATAGAAATGCTTGTTTAATTTAGAGTTTTTATATGTTGGACAGCATGCTGCTGATTACCACTGACATCAGGAAGGCAGAGTTATCAGGAGAAGAATTGTGGTTTCTCACTATTTCTGCACTATTTAGCTACCATTAAATAAATCAGGAGGGACTTAGTCAGCTTCATTAAAGTTGGCCTGAGAGAGGAAAAAATAATGCTCCCTTGGAGAACTCTCACTGTTAAGGCTTAAGAATTAAGTGCTTTCTGTTGCTGGTGAGGAAAGTAACTGCAGAAATTGGGGCATAGTCTTCACTCTTCTGTAATAGAGAATATTATAAATACACTACATTGAGAAACATTGCAAATTTCTGTGAATTTTTGGCATCCATCTGTTGGAATGTAGGGAAATAGGACTTGAACATCTGGACTGGGATATGAAGGGCATGAGAAATCTTTAGCTTAAAACCTCAGTGGAAACCATATCATATACATATCTCAATAAGACCTCTAGACAATTATTAACAGCTTAGATACAAAATAACATTAAACCTTTCTGAGGATCAAAAGATCTTGTCTCACACTAATCTCCTAATAACAGACAGCGTAACAAACTTCAGAAACATCAGCCTGTTTAAAACCTGCCCAGATTTCCATTTCAGACCCTGTTGTTCTGCAAATAATCCTCCCCTGTGATTTAAAAATAAATGAGAAAGGCTCCTGGCTGCTGTGCAGAGGAAGAAGTGCACAGTGTGTGTGCACAGAGCTCTTGGGGTGGAATATCTGAGGCACGAAGCACTTCCCACGTGTGAGGCAAAGGCCTCCAGCAGCCTGATTCATTCTCCAGGGCACTGCTGTGGAGTTGTTCCAGCCCATCCCACAGGCTGGATATCTCCATTTCCCACAGGTGGCTGTGGCAGGAGAGAAGCACCAGAGCCCTCTCCTTTGCACACCTTGTGTGCTCATGTGAGAAACGATGCTCACTTTTTAAAATTCTAAAGGTTTATTACAACAAAGGACGAAATAAGGGAAAAGTTCAGCGCTGGGAGCCTCCGTGCCAGCCACATGCTCAGTTACAAAATGGATGTTCTGCCTTTTATACCTTTAGCCCCTCCCCGGGTCTTGTCACTCCACTCTTCTTTCACTGCTCAGTGGTGGAGATCACCTTCTCACATCTTGATTGGAGGTCTGGAGTTGCCAAAGTGACAAGCTGGCCCTCCCAAACATCCCTGGTACTAAGAGCATCCCATAATAATTTATGGGTGAGGGGAGATATAATTATTACCTACAAAACTTCTCTTAACATACACATAATATTCACCCCTTAATTGTGAGAGCCACCTGTCACATTACTCATCTCTAACACTCAGATAACCTTTCCTGTGGCTCCCTGCCCTGTGATTCACAGGCTCTGTCACGGCCACGCTCCCTCTTCCCAGCAAAAATATCTGCAGGAAGCTAAAATCTGCCCAGTGCCTGTGGCACCAGAGCCTTGGGGACACCACTTCACACCCACGCAGAGCGAGGCAGCGTGGTCCAAGCAAGCCTTCCATCAGCTCCTGACGTGAGAAGCAGCACAGTGAGTGTTTCTGGGTAAGTACCTGCATGAACAGAAGTTCATCTCCTGGACTCTGTCTGCTGCTGGGGCACACGAGAAAGGCACAGGCAGCTTTCCTGGCATCAGTGCTCAAGGGCAGCCCTGGGAGCACTGTAGGATTGAGGATCCTTGGAGGTGCTGCCTGTTGTGCCCACTGGGCTGGGGCACAGCCACATTTCTGCCCACCCTGGCCTCCTCCTGCAGCCCAGGAGCCATCAGGGTAGGACAGAGTGTATTCCCTTCCTTTTGCAGCACACAGACTGGAATTCCTGGCCATCCACGGGGAAAAAAGGGTAGAAAGTGGGACTTTGTAGAGTTTTCCCTGCCTTCTCTCACTGAAGGAGCCGTGCAAAGACCAGACACAGCCTAACACCATGAAAGTCCTCAAGGGAGAGCACATTAAAGGCTATAAATTTATTTTGAGAATCCATTTTCTGCAGCTAAAAATCAGATTCAGAAATGATCTTATCATCAGCACAGGTCCTCTGGAAACTTCTTGGGAGCACACTTGGTCTTAGACAGAGCACATCAAAACTGACAGTCACTGACCCCCCCCATCCCCAAAGCCTGAGTGGGAGATGCTGACTTTACTCTCCAGAAATGTTCTTAAAACTTCTAATAAAAAAGTTGTTTCCTAAATACAGCCTACTCATTTCACTTGCTTAAAAAAAGAAAAATAAAATAAAAAAATCAGCAGTTTTTCTCTCCCTATAGTCCCATCACTATATTTTAGGCTGCAAAGCCAAGAAATTGATTTTTTTTTTCCCCCTACTGATACTTATTGTCTTTTATGGCTGCAGAAGATTTTAGAGCAGGAATGTGAAGCTTACAGATGGCTCAAACCTGGCTTGTGCAACAGATAAGGTGGGAATCAGTTGTAATGATCCATTTGGACATGCTCCCATTTTCTGATCACTGAATTTGAATCTATTAATCTTGTAGACATTTCCAGCATGCCCATCACTGTGAAATAAAGCTGAGAAACTGCACTGTGTCTGTAAGGATTCATGCTCCTGTTCTTGCCTGAACTGCTCTTACGTACATAGCTTATAAAGTGCTTTTTTTCTCAAAGGAATACTACAAGTTGACCATAAAACAACATCTTTCCTCACTCATGTGTGTGTACAAGAGCAAAATCTGTATTCCAGAAAGAACAAGCCATATTTCCCAATAATTTTGATGCCAAAGCAGATCAGTCAATTTCTAATGAACTCTAATTGGCTTCTTCACATGCTTTTAAATTATTTACCTGGAGGTGACAGGGGCTCAAAAGCACCAAGCATTTTCTCCATGCTTTGGAAATGTTAAGCAGTATACTTGATGAAAAATAATCACCCACCACTTGTCCCTTACAACCAAAAGCCTCATTGACCTAAAGAGATGCAAACCACATGTTCTACAATCACCAAGAAAGGCAGGCAGGACCACGTGGTAGATTGCTCAGTAGGTAACATAAGGGAGGAAAAAAAAAGAGACAAAAGAGGAAAAAAAAATGTTTAGGACAACCTTGGGGGAGGCATTAATCCATTTTGAAAGGTATTGGTTCAAAAGCCACCATCATGAGTGATCAGGGCGTGGCATGTCTCTGCTGGCTGGACCCACAAAGGGCTTCTCTCCAAGCCAAAAATCCTTTAGGGCACCTGAACCCCACAGCTCCCTGCATCTCCCCTAGGCACCGTGATACCCAAGGACAGATGAACACAAAGGTGCCTCAGCTCTCTCCATGGAAAGCAGTACCTTAGAGCTCACCTTGAAATGGAGTTTCTTTTCTGTTCAGGGCCCTAAGAAATTGGAGGTATTTATCCTCCCAGCTGCCATCTGCTCCTGGAGGGAATGGTGCAGGAACAGGGAGGGCAGAGCAGTTCGTGTTTAATTTGTGGCTCTGGACACTTCCTGGCTTGAGCCAAGGGAGCAAAAAAAAAAAAAAAATGCAGTAGTCAGGTAGCTTAATTTATAGCCACAAAATTAGGCATGCTGGGAGAAGGCTCAAACACCACAAGCAGCTAATGCAGGCAAGCAGCAGCCAGAGAAGGTGTGCTGTTAAAGTATTTTTCATCTGAAATGTCTTTAAATCACACTGCTGCAAACTTATCCAGGCTGCAGAGGAGAGACAGAGATGCAGCCTGAAGTGGGCACCGAATTGGAAAGTGTTCATGGACTGATTTGAGAGTAACTTTATCCATGAGGACAGTTTAGAGAAAATGTGTTATTAAAGTACTTTATTTCCATTTAGAGACTCACACAGGCATACACAGACAGTAGGTGGTGACAGCTGCTACCAGAACCATTTGTTATCTTACTTCTGTTCAGCTTTTGACAGTGTGAAATGAATATAAATGCTGAAAAGCTTTACAGAGGTGAACCAAACAATAAAAAGTAGGGGGGAATGAATTCTGGTTAGGTTACTTTAGGGAAGAGCTTTATTTCTGTTTATTCCTGAGGCATGGATATGTGCTGTGTTTCTAACACTGACAATACTGCTGAGAGGATTCTTGGTGGAGTTTACCAAATCCACACCATCCTGAGATGGTGAGAGCTGGCCTTGAAGCTAACTTTAATATCATTCCCAGAACTGGCATGAAAATAAGTCTTCAACAAATTATTGCTTTTCCCTAATAATCTGTCCATCAAAATGGAGTGAACCTTTCACATAGTTTGCCTTAATAAAAGTGCTGGTGAGATATCTCTGTGTTTGGACTTAGCAGGAGCAAATCTCTTGGCATCAAAAGGATTAAATTAGTTGGCCTGAAATTATATTGCTTTTTCCAAGCAATCATGACAGCTCTCAGAATCTTGCTACAATATACTCACATCACACCAGCTGACAGTTGCCTCTAAAAAAACCCATTCATTTTGGCCAGCTCCTCCTGTGAACACTATCAGCAGAGTGATGCTCCTGCTCAGAGTCCAAGAGGCATTTTTTGAACTACACCCTATCAAGGGGAAGCTCTGGTCTCAGTTTTGACTTTTGTCTGTCTGATTGTTTGCTTCTCACATGGAGAATATTTACACCATTCTCACCTTGGCTACATCTTGGATGGACTGACAAATTTTGTCTTACAAGGGCAATCTATAAAGGAGATTTTGGTCTCTTGTACAGAATATAAAGTTCCTCAGAAACTACTGTAGTATATTGATTGCACAATATATGTTTCATTAGAGCTTGGGGTATTTTTTTTTGTTTCCTTTTTCTGCTTCTATGACTACTCCTCTTACCCTGACAGAATTGATATAACAGGAATTCTCCATAAAATAGGGGTTGGTAACAAGAAGCAAAGATTTATAGCACAGCACAGATTAAGCTGAAGTCGAGCAGATATTTTCCTAAAATCTTTGTTCCTGATTTAATGCTTCTAAAGCAAATTATTTACCATATGAGAAAGACCTCTAAGTTTGCACAGGGAGGGAGGTCAAACCTTTGTGTGAAGTTGGGCCAGTGAAACAGGAATGACTTGGGCTGAGGAGTGCTGCAGGGAACATCCTTAGCTCCTGTGGGAGGCAGAGATTCACGTCAAGTTTATTTTTATAAAGCAGCATCCACCTAGAAATGAGCACAGACTAAAATGCTATATCCTCTGAATTTGGTGGGCACTTGAAATCTCATTTTTGCAGGGAGCTCTTGGTTCCAAAAAAGGCCAGAACAGTGACAGATAGGCAAAACCTGTCAAAACCTTTGGAGAGCATAAAATTTGGTTTGCAACTTCTCTAATATTCTGCCCTACCTGGTCACCAAATCCCTTCCATGTGTCTCTGGTTCCTGCTGGTTGTACCTGAGAAGGAATTTAGGCCTAGACACAGACAGGAACAAAGATAAGCCCATGGCCACGTGTGGAGGGCAGGCTGAACCCCACTCCAGCAGAGGTGAGCCCAAGCAGCCTGGCAAACTCATCTGGTCAATACTCTCCAGATCCATGCTTGTCTGGAAGGCAGTGGCCTCTGAATAGAAACAAGGATCATTTCTCACAACTTAACATATCTGAGGTATAGCTGGCTCCCAGTCACTACTGTGTAACCAATAATGTGCCCAAGATAGCAAATGTGTGTGTCCTGCTCACACATCATTATTACAAAATCCAGTGCTAGCTCTGCATAGAGCAGCTAATATGCCAAAAATATCATATGTATATATTTGAATTATCCATTGCAGAGCACGCTGCAGGAAGGCTAGTAAATTCAGTTCCTCTTACCTGCCATCTGCATTCATATTTAGGAGTGAATTATATGTTTTCAATATGTTTTCTAGCAAGTTATTTACGCAAATCTCATTAAGAATAAAGACAGGGGGGTTATATACAATTCCTGATCTACTGACTGAAGTTGCATACCAAGATGTCAGTGTGACTTTGAATAGAAGCTGGAAAGCTGTGCTGCATGAAATCACATCACTGAGAGAAAACCCTCTCGCTTTTTATTCTCTGTCCTGACGTTTCTTTCCCTCTCTCCACTGAAACAAAACCACCATTAACTAGTTCTTCGTTATGCTGGTTTCCTGCAGGATTTTTGATAGTGCCTAGCAGTGGTAAGGGCTGGATTACAGTTCAACATACAAAATGCAGTTTGATTTCAGCCCTGTGTGAAGCTCGCTCCCAGGTTTTGAAGGTAATTTTCAGGAGTAGCCTTCCTTAGCAGACATTTTCTGGGATGCAGTTAGAGTTGGACTTGCCAGGTGCCTGATGTGAGATGCAGTGACGTTACCAGGCTGATTACTTGGATGGCTCTGAAGCAAAGGCATCTGGTTAGGACTGCTGGCTAGTAGAAGAAAAGGCACTAATTAAATATTTCTTGCCTTTTCAGGTCTGTCCCTCTGATTAACCACTTTAAAAATTACCCCAGGGAAAGCCACACAGTTGTCTTTAAAACAGAGAGGCATGATTGAACGTTCCTTTGCTAACAGAAAAATAGAGAAGGGAAAGGAAAGCAGTCAGCTCCAGCAAGGCTGGCAGGTTTTTGCTGGATTCAAACTAGCTCTTAAGCCTTTCAGCCTGGCAGGGGAAAGCCTGAGGGGTCTTATGGAAGTTGCCAAAGAATCCCATTGCCACACACCATTTGACCAAATTTGCTTGTTTTCCTGAGATGATTGTGCTATCAAAATGTGTCTGTGGCCACACGTACAGATGGATAACTATTGGCACCCTCTTCTTTAGGGCAACCTGTACTCCTGAACTGAACATACCCCAAACCTATAGCAGTGATCAGGAAACTGTTACCATTGCCAGTTCCTGCCATTTAAGTCTTTCACCTTGGTTCCAGTGAAAAAAACTCCAATGTGTCAATGTGCAGATTGCCAGAACTCTAATTTTAGTCTTCCAAATTACACACTAGGGAAAATTAGCTAGGATGTACCTTAATGATCAGCATTTCACCAAAGCCATGGTGGGTTTGGAGACCTTTTCCTCTCTTTCTTATTAACTAATGACTGTGAGAGCCTTACTCATGAAATTTCCTTGCCTGCTGCTGCTGAAATTAAAGCCACAATACCACAACAAGATCCATGCCAAGGTCACAAGGTTACAGACTTGTTCTGTGACCTTTGATAAAGTACTTGATCACAGGTGTTTACACAACTGTGGTTTCAGCAGTATATTTTTAGTGTCCTAATATTGCAAGAGAAACCTCCTTTATCAGTGAAAGTTAAACATAATTAGAGTCAGTTCACCACTAATGCAAAAATTCCCGGTAGTGCTTTCATTCCTTACATTTCATTTATACATTGGGTAACTCTTTGGGTAAATGGTCTGCAGCAATCTTCTAAAGGATGTGTGTACACAGAACTTACACAGTGACCTCCAGCTGTAACAAAACCCTCTTTAAAAATTAAATTATTTCTGGAAAATATTCCTCGATACTGTATGGATTACTCTCAAGTATACTAAGTCTGAAAGTAAGAAATGCTGCTGCTAGGTTTGCTAGCTATGGTAAAAAAAGGATGTAAAATGTTAGATTTCAAGTTATTAACCCCAGATTGGCTGTAAAGCTTCAAATGTTTAAGATGTTTGCTTCAGTTTCATAGCCTCCATAAGTTTTAAGAGTTTGGCAAGATTTTAGCAGACTAAAAATCCTAAGTAGGATGTACCTGCAAATTTCCCAGTTTAGAATTAAAATAAATTTTGTAATATAATTCTGGGAAAAGAAATCCTCAATGGCACAAAATGGAGCTGCCTCTCCAAGCCCACACCTAAATTGTGACCAGACTTTAAGGTGTTCAGAGGAGTGTGATAGACATGTTTTTACCTTTTGCTTAAAGCACTCCAAAACACCAACAGCACTTTTGAACTTCAGAGTTAGTGCTGTTGGACAGCAGACTACAGCAAGATAAAGAAAGGTTGGTTCTGCCTGAAGAAACATGGAAATTGCAAACAAATCTCATCCCTGCTCATTATGTCTGAGCATGGTACAGCCTTTTTTCCTCCCTTGCTCTCAGTCCAGTGGGGTTTCCCAGGGTAACAACCTGTAGCTACAGAAGCTCACTTGGATCCCTAGGAAATTTCCCTTTTTATCTTCCCCTTTGAAACTCAGATTTTAATGTTTCCACAGCTCTTCTCCACAGCCCCCATGCTGCCAAACCCAGCTTGCTGTCTCCTTCCTGCCTAATTCCTCCCCTGGGAACTTCCCCAGATGAGCTTCCTCAGGTGCTTTCTGGCACAGCCTCACCCAGCAAAGACACTCAGCCAGGCTCAATATTCAGTGTCAGACTGGACAATGCCAGGGACAGTCCTTCCCCTGCTGCACAGCCAAGTCCCTTTATCAGAAAGGCCAGGAAAATGCAGCGATGGGTGGTGAAACACACAAAAAGCATCACCTCCATCACACCTCGGGAAGTGGTGCTGTGCAGAGGTGCTTCACCCACCAGAAGCCTTCTCCAGTGGTGTCTATATTGCTACCAAAAAAAAGTCCTTGCAGCAGTGAGCAGATGGAATTGTGCACCTCACTTACACCAGACACCAGGGCTACTTTGTATGATCGTGACTTTTCTGCTTACTACAGAAAGGACCATTTCTGCAAAATTAAGTTGAATCTTACTTTTGGTGCGTGTTGCAGTTGTTTGTGTGGAACAAGTGTGGAGTGATATCTCTCAAATGCATTGGATTACTGTGGAAATGCTACACAGAAATCAGGAGAGGGATTGGGATATAAAAAGTATAGAGCTGAGATGGTCACAAACACAGGCGCATCCCTGTAAATATATTACTCTGATTTTGTGAGATTAAAGATTGAGTTATTATTAGTCTCTTTGAACTCTTACTCTGAGATGTCTTGGGGAAGGCCTGACAGAACCCAATCTTCACCGTATTTATACATATTTTCTGGATCCTTATCTGTCCAGATATGGTTCAGAAAGACTCATGTCTTGGTTTTTGTCAGAGATAACTGAAGGGTTACCAGGTCTAAGCATAACTCTTCATATCAGCACCAAGGCTCGAGGAAACTCTGAATTGCAGCACTTTATACTGAAGGGATCCCTAAATGGTTCTTTTCTTCACACAATCATTCAAGAATTTGAAAGTCCAGGGAGTAGCCTCAAATCTCTCATTCCCATAAATTTAACAGAGGTCACAGCATGGCCAATTCAGCTGAAAAGTGTTATTACAGAAAAACTTGATGATACTTTTATGTTCACTGACGTGAACATAATTCTCTGGGTCTTTTAGCAACATATAGCCTGCCTTATCCACAGAGACACTTCAGCAGATATATATGGTACCATGAGCAGAGTTAAAAGTGATGAATATTCTGATTTATAACTTCTACTGATAAGAAGATGATAGAAAATCTTAAAAATATGGGTGTTATTATATACACTGCGTAACTTCACTCGGCAGATAAGGGATGGGAAATCAAAAACATTTATCACACCTGAACTGGGGGGACACTTCCTTAAATGACCCTTGTTGCCTGTAAAGGATTGAGCTGCCCAATGGACAAAAATCTTCAATACAGGGTTAGCTCTGTAGGTGCCAAGTGTGGATATGGATCTACCACCCTTCTTGGTTCTAAGGACCACACATAAGGAGGAAAATGCATATATTGAAGAGCTTCTTTTTTCCTGACAGATTTAATCATCTAAAGAGATCTCAGCCTGTTGAGTTGACATTGCACCTGCTAAAGATCAACCACTGGATTGTAACTACAGAGGCACAAGAAAGTAATTATTGTAAATGAATTTGTTAGGGATGAGGACAAACAGGCCAGGTGCTCCTCCTTCCACTTTAAAGCTGTGGTGAGGAGCAAAGCAGACCCAAGGGAGAATCCCTTGGTGATAATTCTAAAGGAGAGGCTGCCTTCAGCCACCTCAGGCTCCAGGTCCTCAGCATTGGCCTCAGCATTGGCCTCAGCATTTTCCAAGAGTTCAAGCACAGATAAATATTGCTTTGTTAATCTTCATTAGAAATCTACTTTTAAAGCTGATTCGCAGTGAAGTCACTTAGTCAGATGAAATCATTGCACACTAAACAATCCTGTTAGGGGTGCTTATCCAAGCAAAGGGCGTTCAATTGCATTTCCATTAGCAGCACTATATGGTTATTGTCCTTAAAGACAGGGCTCTTAGACTTAATCTATTTTCTTAGAGCTGAATTTTCTCAAGAACTAAAAGTTAATTTTTACTACTTTCTGGCGAAATCAGGTTGCCTGCAAATCGATAAAACAGATTTGAGGACTGAAAGTGGCCCTGCCCACTCTGCCAGTGCTGAGAGCTCCCTGAAATTTTAAGAAGTTCTGGATTATCTAAGTCTAATGATGCACATTATTAAATAGAACATTATTTAATGAGAAAGTCACTGGCTGTGGTGAACAGCAGGTGATTTATCTATCAGGAAAATAGTATATTTTTCAACAGAAAATATGATGTTTCTCTCTGTTGAATTCTGTATGGCTCAAGAAGGAGGAAAATGCTTGATCTCATCCTTTTTACTTTCTGGAGCAGGAAGGACAGGTCCTCCCATTAAATGAGGGGAGATTTTCTGCTTTCCTTGCCTTGTTTCATTCTCTGCCTTCCCACCTGTGGGTCTAAGGCAGAGTTCACCAGTGCTTTACTGAAGTAAGGAAATAGCTCTGACTCCTCCTTCAACCTTGACCTGAAGGCAGACACAGATTTGAGGAGCCTGAAGTTGAGCCTGAATTTTTGAAAATAGGAAAGAAAGTGTATCTTTCCCCAACAATTTTTTTTAGGTTTTCTTGTCTATCTCTCCTGGGAAGATCACACTGTATTTTGTGTTATGTTCCAATATATATGCACTGATTTCTGTAGTTAACTTTAGTTAAAGCCAGGGTATATTTTACTTCAGTTTTCTCCATTTATCAGCTACAAAAAGTGCTTCTAGCTAAGAAATTGTGTCTTATATCACTAATTTATAGTGGCTTTGTTTCTTGTACAGCTTTGCTCTAAAGGCATTGCTGTATATGATCCCTTGAAGACATCTCCAGATGATGTTTCCACTATTGCCCCTGATATTGAGGCTGAGCTTCTAATCTGCTACTTGGAAACTGAGGAAGCCTGGTATTGCTATGGAACCATTCACACAGGTGAAAAATAAATATTGATTTGATACACTGTTAGGCTGAAAGTAAAAATTAAGCAAAGCCTATGAATAAATCTTGAGCAGGAGGAATCAGTCCAATAATGAGAAAAGAGGAATCAATAAAACACAACTTTCCCATGGCACTGGTGCTTAGATTGGACTGATTCTCAGGATTTGAGACATTCAGCCACAACAGCCATGTATACATGATAATGAAAATGAAGAGGGGAAGGATATTGCAGTGAAGACACATGCATAGTTCATGGCACACTTAAGGCTGAAGTTAGACAAACACAAACATGCCCAGCCCCATATGACAGTAACAATATTATGAGCACTTGATCTCCTTCAAGCCAGATCAGGCCAGGGATGGCTTCAAATTTATTTCTGTTGCATAATCCCTCACTTGTGATCCACATCAAAGCCCAGCACTACCAGCAGTGGATAACGGAGCCAGAAACAAAACTTGCACATGGTGGAGATACAATTCCCATTAGTTTCAGATGAGTTAGGATTTGCACTGGGTTTGTGCTGCCTTTAATTAGCAATCAGGCACAACAATCATTTCTGCGTGCACGTCGTGCCAGCAAACACTTCATTACTGAGGCCTCGTTTTTCCCCGTGTTTGAGATGTATTAAGATGGACACTGCAATTAGTGCAGGGTGAGGGTTCCTTCATCCAGTCATCTCAAATGAAAGCAGCCACAGCAGCGTGGTTGCAGCAGAAGAGGAGGCACGTGCTCCTGGCAGAGGGGAGGGATAACGTGTGGTGTGGAAACGCCGCAGTGGCAGCAAGTTTATTTACCTACACACGCAGTGATGGGATCTCTGAGCATCCTGACAGGATCTCTGAGCATCCTGACTCAATGCCAAGGTCCTCAGCTCCCATCCCCACCCCTCTCCCAAGCAGGTCTGCCTTGGAAAGCCATGCCTACCTGCACATGTTGTGGCTGTGCATCCTTCAGCCTACTCCCGAGTACCATTCTGGGCTGGCAGAATCAACACCCAGGAGTAGTTAGAAAGCATCAAAAGCTTCAAAAGAAATGCACACCTCGTGCAAATTAAAAACCAGCCATGCTTTCTCATGGTTTCTCAAAGAAAAGGAAAAAAAAAACAACATATAAAGTTTGAGTGGACTCCCAATTTTTGAGAAAATTACAAGTATTGTTCTCTTATTCTAACTGTGACTTCCAAGAACACTAAAATGCAAAAGCCATTTAGACAGGTAAAATAGAACAGAAAATACATTTTTTTACCTCATTTAATTTATCTTGATTTCAAAATGGTAAGATAAGATGACCCCACTGCTACAGAAGCCAAAGCCTATCCAGACCTGCTTTGGTTTCTATTGTCTTGAAACAGAAACCCCTGACACAGTGAGAAAATGGATGCAGCCACATGGAGATCACTGGAAAACTGAAGGAGGGAAACATTTTTCACTCTTTTCCTTATCTGTAATTCCTAGATATAATCATACCAATTTGTTCTTAACTCCTTTAGTTAGCACAAGGAAAAGTGGCAATCAGTAATCCCTATTTTCAATAAAATTCATTTAATAACTTGAAGAATGGGAATAAATCTATTGATTATAGTGGGGTGCATTTTATAATGAAGGAACTGATACAATACTATACCAGTAAAAATATTCTGAGACATAATTAGCATAGACAAAACCTGAAATACAATCAATTACTAGGTTTTTTTCTTAAAAAGAAAATATTAAATTACTCTGAGCTGTCCTGCTAAAAATAGCTTCCTGCCATCAGTTAACTAGTGCATGTAGAATATAGAATTTTTATTCCCATTGAGTTTTTATGTCATCACCACATTGTAATGGTTTGCTGGTAATCCTTTGGCATTAATCACGAATCCAAATTAAAATATTTGTTCCTGCATTTATTTGCATTTACTGAGCTATTCTTTCTTTAATTTCATGTAAATTTCACAGCTCCTGCATTCATTTCTGAAGCCCTATTAACAAAAAATCAGCTTTAATATTCTGCCCCATAGTTGTATCAAATACACAGTAGTGGGTTTTGCTAGAGAGAAATCTTATAAAATATCACATCTACAGAAAGAGAAAATTGAACAAAAAATTAAGAAGCACAGTTTCAAATTGTTCATAAACAGGCATCTTTAGGGGAATAGCTTTCCTATTCTTAAGAAAGGGAGTCCAAACTATATCATCAGTTTTAGGTCCTGTATTGGAAGCCAAGTCTGGGTTCTCCTAAAAAGTGGAAATTGTCTTCTCTGATTGCTTAATATTCAAGGCTGTCTTTAGCATCACTGATACAATTGAGGATACTGGCTAGGTTCTGATCATTTGTCAGGCTGATGCAAAAGATTTACCCTTTGTGATCAAAAACTATTAAAACCACTTCTCATCCATCACAGCTGTGAGCAAACCTGCCATGGATTGACCTCACCAAGCAACATTTGCTGCAACCTACCTGACCAGCACTTTTCATCATAAGACAGCCATCAAAATAATTCCCAACTTGCAGTCTGAAGCTATAAAATGAATCACACGATATTTACGTGCCCTGTGGTCCTTTTGGCCCAGGCATTATGGCATACCAGGGTTTAATGATCTTAATAACCCCATATGGCTTGCTGAGAAATTAGATTTTCCCTTTGGTTGCAGAAGGCAATTTTCAATTATAGCAGATGGCAAAACAGTGAAGGTCTGAGAAGTCAAGAACTGACTAAGAAACCTCATATTAGTACTTAGGCCTTCTGTTGCTCAGCCTAATAATGTCAGTGGTTGAATTTTTGCCCCAAATGAAAAGAGCCTTGAAGCAGAGCACAGCATTTCAGCAGAACAGTCCCCCAGTTCCACCTGCTCTTCAGAGGCCAGGCACAACAGACACCCAGAAAGCCACAGGAAAGCATATGGAAAACAACCCTTGGTGTCTCACGTGCCCAGCTCAGCAATCATTAAGATGCAATTTTATTGGAAATTGGAGAGAGCCATGCTGAACTCTGGGACAACTGGAGATGGAGATTCTTCAAAACATAGGAAACTTTTTCAATGAGATTTTATATCCCCTTATAGGTGTTTGGGGTTTTGGGGGGGTTTTTTTATCTTGCTTTTTCACCCTCCAAGCAAGATAAAATAAATCTGTATTGGGAGCCTGTGACTTGCTGTCTGCACCTGGGAAAATCAAACAGAACCTTTCTATTGGAAAGTTGCTTTTTGCCACTGCACCCAGTGCTCATGGCACACCCGGGACTCCTCTGGACATCAGCTGGTCAGCAGGAGAAAGAGGCTGCTCACCACGGGTGGGAAAGGGACACCTCTTCCCAATGGGATTGCTCTCCTGCCATGGGAAGCCCACAAGAGGTGGTGGGAGGTGCCATCTGGAAGGATGTTTGTGACCTGCCTCCTACCAGAGCATCCCTGGACTTCATTCCCTGTCCTCCTTCCCTTCATCTGGAAATTGTGGGTGTGAGGGTTGAGGGGAGGAAGAGGAACCAGATTTTATAACACGTTTCTTCAGTTTTACCTCGAGGTAATGCCTGGAAAATTTGTTCATGGTAATGAGGAGTGTTTTAAGGAGCTATTCAAGATCTTTGGGGGTTAGCAGAGATTCTCCTGTGTCCTTGCACACTCTGCTCCACAGCACGACCCGCTGCCAATTCTCTCCCTCCCTCCCAGAAAGGCTATGCACAGAGAATGCAATAAATCTGCAAAGCTCTTTTCTGCTCTGCCTTTTTATGTGTTCAGTGGAAGGCAGGGCTCTCTAATGCCTCTTGCACAATTCATGGGGAGACACATGAAGTAGAAAATAGCACCTCTGTTAAGTAGTACACGATTGCTTCAGTGATGAGTTAACAGAGGGAATCTCTTACGGAGGCACAGTGGGGGGAAAGCTCTGAAACAGCTGAAGGTTCAGGGATTTACTTCTAAATCCTCTGCATTTTTCCCAGTGACTTTTCAAACACTTACAAAAGGTCTAAAATAATTAATAGTGATCAAGCTTTACGCACTGTCAGAAGAAAAGACGTCTCAAAAGACATCTGATCTTTGTCAGTGTGTTATAGACTGGATCAGCCAAGACCCTTTAACCCAGATTATTCAAAATTTCAGACTAAAAATTCAATATTCAGCTACTTCTGCATTCCCTGGCTTCCTTATTTTGCACCTTTAAAATAGGACTATATTAACGTAACTTGAGAATGGAATTCTAGTGAAATATTAAATAATCAAAAATAAATAATGCAATGATGTGATGATACAGTGCAGTCAGTGGGCATTAAAATGGAGGCAGAATAGAAGAAGAGCTCTAGAAAAACAGAGATTTTTAGGCTGAACTAGAAAGACAAGAAATGTAATGACTGGTACTCCTAATCTGTAGGAAGTCTGTAGTGCAACATATACTTTGCTCTATACTACTCTCCTAGTCTCTTTACCCCTTCAGAAAACAGAATACAAAGAAAGAGAAGAATTAGCAACACCAAATTACTTCAGCAATTGTGTTAGGCATATTGCAATATACATAATAGATGAGATATTATTAATACAGAGCTATTCCATTGAGATGCTCTGGATAATATAAACTAGAAGTGCTCTTAAAAAATAATTCCTTCTCATGCAGCATTTCAAATATTTCTATGTATTTCAATTTTTTATTACTTTTTAAATGAGCATCACTGGATGCTCTGGATCCTGATTCTCAGCTCTGACTCATGTTATTTCCAGGCTGACATGCCACTGACATGGTTCTTATTTCATGGGCTGAAACTTCCTCCTTTGTCAAAGGCTACCTTCCCCTTGACTTTGGTGATGCTACTTTGCAAAAACTTTTATCTGAGCAACTCGTGGTGGGATCCTATTAAGAAAATGCACATTTTGGGGGGGAAAAAAACTGGAAGACATACAGTTCCTTGTAGAAGGAAAAGTCTGACAACATTGAACATGACAGCAGTGCTAATGGTGTCGGGAAGTTTGGTGGTACAGCTGGAAAACAAGAGGGCAACACATTAAGAGAACAGGACAGGGAATACAGAGTATCTCCACTTGTGCTAAGATGTTTTGGGAGCTTTGAAACAAGATATTTCTAAATATCTTTTTGTTCTGGACCAGAGAACATTCTCCTTTTTACCACCTTCACAGCTCAGGAATCGAGACCTGTGTGGCACATTTATCTTATGCTTGCAATTCAAAGCAAATTGCTGCTGCAAAACCTTTTAGCATGGCAGTTATATTTCACTTTACTGACAGAGAAAAGGCGTTGTGTGAAACCTTTTTTGGGAACCCACACTTCCTCCCTTCCTGTCTGTTTAAATTTGAAAACATCATGAGATGGTTTTTTTTCTGTGCGCTGACAGTCCTTGCCCATAGATGCCATAACTGCATTCGTTTCTGATGGGTTCTGCAAAAAAAAAAAAAAAAAAAAAAAAAAAAAAAAAAAAAAAAAAAAAACAAAATCCAAGTGCACAAAGACAATTCAAGCATCCTCCTTCAGTGTAAGAGGATTTGGTCCTCTTCCTTCATCCACCCAGGTTTGGTAGAAGCTTTTCTGTCTGTTTTGTTCTGTGATGATGATTATATTAAAAGGGACTCCTGGTGATTTATCAGATTACCAGACACTCATTCAGGACTCTGCCAAATTTGCCCGGATAAGCAGTGTTCCATGCAGCTCCTCTTGTAGATTCACCTGCCAACCAATCCTGGCCCCTTTGTCCTCCAGCTTTTTTTCTCTAAAACCCAGATGTTATCTGATTTTGCATATAACTTTAAAAGCAGTGGCCAGGGCAGGGAGGGGATGCACTCCCTCCTTCAGGGACCAGGGGAAAAACATCCCCAGGCACAGAGCAGGATGGGGACAGTCACAGCCAGGCATTTGGTGGCAACAGAAAGAAAACTCCCCATGGACCAATGGTCCTGACATTGTCCAGGCACCAAGAGGCTGAAATCAAGCTTGGCCCTGCCTCCCTCACGTGTCTCTTCATGTGGCTCCCCTCATCCACTTCTCCCTGTAGGTGCTACTCCCCACCAGCACCAAAACCACCTCACTCTTGTCCTCTGGCAGAGAGAGTTTCTGCATGGCTGCTCTCACAAGCCAACCAAATATTTCCAGCACTTTGTTCCAACAGGGAGGGTTTTCCCCTCTGCAAGACATCACTTTGGTAAACCCTCACACACAGGAAGGATGCTCACAAGTTTTGTGGCTCCAAGACACATCCCTCTTAACTCCCTACAACAGCACTGGGAAGAGAAATGGTTTAGGACACAAAGTTGGCTGTAAGCAAGTGTACAACCATGAAGTCCTCAAATTAAAAAAGAAAACCTCAACACCTCTGCACATGCAAATTACAGAAAAATACAATGAGGCTGATTCCTGGCAGAGCTGAACTCTCAAACCAGCCCTTGGGATCACAGAACAGGGCACAGCAGACTTGAACAGATGTAACTAGAACCACGCAGCACACAATAATCTGCCTGCCACAGAGATGAAACAAGGAAAAAGAAGAAAGTTGAAGTTCAGTGTAATTACACAGGATTTGTCAGGTTCATCCACGAGTATATTGGGGCTGGATCACCAGCTGTACTGACTGACAGTGCTCACTGAAGATAAGAGCACTGTGTTAGCCTACAGCAGCTGCAGACACGGCTCTGCTGAATGCTGCTTGGCACATTTCTTGCACTGACATTGACGTGGTGAAGAGCTCAGTGGCTGCATTTGTGCAGTCCCTCAGTGCCAGCGACACGTGGATGTGCATCCTGAAACACACACCCACCCCTGCAGCAGCACAGGCTGCGTGAGAACTGCAGTTTCACTTCTGATAAATCCCCTAATTCCTCTCCAACAGTCAATTATAGCTGACTATTAAACCCCCCAGCATCTCAGGAAAGTATGGATAACTAGGAAGAAGAAAAGGCTGCTGCTCTTATTAAAGAGGCAACTGCACACACATCCACAAACCAACCAGCTTTTACTCACAGTGCTAATAAGAAAAATGAGTTTATCTGATCGAGTAGTGAAGTGCATTTTTTCACTTTTTCCATCTATAAAATCATCATTGACTTTTTCTTGGCCTGCAATGATGCAGTGGATCGCAGCAGAGACAATTCTTCAGGTCAGTCAGATTAGAGTTAAACCCCAGCTGCATTTGGGAAGGAATTAGACAGAGACTGTGCACCTCAGAAAAAAGGCAGTGTGATTTCCAGCACCCATTTTTGATGTAGCAATCCAGGTTTCTTGACAGACCTGTTCTCCTAACACTGGGCAGTGAGATTGAAAGGAAAACTTGGAAGGAAAACTGCAGAGTGATGTGTGTGTCTTGGATTTGCATACTCCAACTGCTCTGGTGGGGAGTGAGTTGAAGCCTTCTTCCCTTCTCCTCACAGTTTGAAAAAAGATAATAGGACAAACCCTGTATTATTTTTAAGAGAAGGTGTCAAGATGAAAAAATGAAAACGTCAAGAAAAAGGCTGATATACAGCATTACTTAAAGACTGTTTTGTTGAGAAAAACTGACCAAATGATTTACGAAAGGCTTTTAACAGGGCAGTCTTTGGATTACAGTGAAGATGAAAAATAAATGAAAATCTATTTCAAGTTTACTTTAGCCTAGTCATTTGACAGATGAGGGCAAAACCTGGCAAGAACACAAGTTTTAATCTTCAGATGTAGTGACTTTATTTGCAGTTTTGCCGATTAAAGTTTTCTCAGTGCAAAATAAGAGCTTTTCAGAGCATTTCCAGATGTTTTCTATTGAAATTACTTTTTTTTTTTTTTTTAACGTGAAGCTCCCATGAAAGGCACATGAGTAAAAAGACCAAAGATGCTTCTGCTCATGGCACAAAGCTCATACAGACATTGTCCTGAGTGTGCTGCTGGTGGTGTGTCCACCACCTCCTTCCTTTCCCAATTCTCCTTTCAAGCTTCATTCTTGAACTCAGCCCTCCTAATTAATTACTGGATTAACCAGCCTAGTATCAAGATGCTCATGGCTGGAGGTGGATCTTGGAGCATGGGCCCATTCTCAGTATGCCCAGCCTGGCATATTTCTGCCTGGCCAGATGGGTCCACCATCTGCTCCTCTTTGAAGGAAAACTTCCTGGAATTAGGGTTTTCCTCTTAACCTTTGTACAATCCTTTGCTTCCTCTTTCCTTCTTCCCCCCCCCCCCC